>PVJS01003779.1:0-73283 GCA_004027185.1 Glis glis | reverse complement strand
ATGTTGAAAACTTATTTTATAATAAAGGAAAGAAAATAAACAGGAATATAGTCTTTTAAAGTATCAAGGATTTGGGACTATAACTATTTTGTGTTATTAGTAATTAATATTGGGTTAATATAGCTTGCTTTTTATTTCTTTTAATGTTAGTCTTAGCTATTGTGAAAGCTTATAATTCTTTTTAATTGCATGTGTCTGTACTTGCTTATACCATTCAGCTTCTAGCTGGGCTAACAGCCAACTTTTAGCTGACCAAGGTCAACCTTGGCTGCAGCTCTCGGCTGACAACTTAGAGACAGAGAAAAGGATTTTATTGTCCTGCCTGAGTATGAGAGCTTGTTCTCACTATTGGCAATTGATACCTATTAGTAATCAATGCGAGCCCAATCCCCATCAGCTACAGTCATTTTAGTTCCATGGGGGCAAGGCAGAAATGTGTACAAATAATAATTTCATCTTTCATAAATTATTTATTTAAAAATAATTTTAATGATGATTGCAACTAAATGGGTTTTTTTCTGAACTAAATGTTCATATTGCAGCAGAAAATGTGGTGGTGCCTTATGTTGCTTGTGCTTTGTCAGCTCTGGAGGTTATGGAAGATCATGCGTATAAGCAGGGATGGATTTATTTGTTTGTTTGTTTGTACTGGGGATTGAACCCAGGAGCACTCTACCTCCAAGCTACATCCCAGCCCCTTTTACTTTTTTATTTTGAAACAGGGTCTTGCTAAGTTGCTGAGACTGACCTCAAACCCGTAATCCTCCTGTCTCAGCCTCCCAACTACTGGGATTACAGGTGTGCGTGACCATACCTGGCCAGGAGTGGTTTTGAGCATAGCATTCAGCAGAAGCTGAAAATCCTTTTGATCTCATCTTTCTGAGATGTCATGGGAGAAAAGTGTGAGCTCATTGTGCATGCATATGTGCGTGAACGTGTGTGTACCGTCGGGCCTTGGTATCCAGAGGTTCTGCATCCCTGGATTCCACCAACCACCGACTGAAAATATTCAAAAAAATTTTGAATGTACTGCACATGTACATTTTTTCTTGTCATTGTTCTTTAAACTATACTGTATAGCAAACAATACTGCATAACAACTATTTATGTAGCATTGAATTGTATTAGTACTCTAAGTAATCTAAAGATGATTTAAAACATATGGCAGGAGCTGGGCGTGGTGGTGCACACTTGTAATCCCAGTACTTGGGAGGCTGAGACCAGAGGATCCAGGTTTGCGGCCAGCCTCAGCTACTTAGTGAGGCCCTCTGCAACTTAGTGAGGCCCTCTGCAACTTAGTGAGACCCTGTTTCAAAGTAAAGAATAAAAAATAGGGCTGGGGGTGTAGCTCAGAGGTAGAATGCCCCTGGGTTCAATCACCAGTACCGCCAAAAAAAAAAAATTAAAGAAAAAACAAAACATATGGCAGGAACCGGGTGTGGTGGTGCAGGCCTGTAATCCCAATACTTGGGAGGCTGAAACAGGAGGATCACAGATTTCAGGCCATCCTCAGCAATTTAGGAAGACTCTCAGCAACCTAGCAAGACCCTGTTTCAAAATAAAGAATAAAATAGGCTGGAAGTATAGCTCGAAGGTAGAATGCTCCTGGGTTCAATCCTTAGACCCCCCTCCCCCCACATAAATGGCAGGATGTGCTTAGTTTATATGCAAGTTCTATGCCATTTTTCGTGTGTGTGGTGCTGGGAATTGAGCCCAGAGGTGTTCTACCTCTGAGCTACACCCCCAGCCCTGTTTTATTTTTTTATTTGGAAACAGGGTCTCCCTAAGTTGATGTGAGCCTCACTGAGTTCTGAGGCTGGCTTCGAACCTGTGATCCTCCTGTCTCAGCCTCCCAAGTACTGGAATTACAGGCATATGCTACCACACCTTGGTGCCATTTTATTTTTTAAATTATTTATTTATTTATTTATTTGGGTACTGGGGATTGAACCCAGGGGCATTCTACCTCTGAACTACGTACACCTCCAGTTCTTTTTACTTTTTTTTATTTTGAAACAGGGTCTTGCTAAGTTGCTGAGGGCCTTGCTAAGTTGCTGAGGCTGTCCTTGAATCTGCAATCCTCCTGTCTCAGCTTCCCAAGAACTGCGATTACAGGTATGCACCAGCATGTCCCGCTTTATGCCATTTTATATATGGGTCTTGACTGTCCCTGGATTTTGGTATCCCTAATGAGGTGCAGTGAGAGCTGCAACCAAAGGCGGCCTGAGTGGCCTCCAGTAGAGGAATGTGCCCACTGCCAAGTCAAAGCTCAACAGGAAGAGGCCTGAGCTCCCCCCTTCCCTCCCTCCTGTCTCCTGTCCATGCCTCCACTGGAGAAAGTACAGTCAAAGGCAAGGAAACCCCTGGGGTACAGGCTCAGCACAGGGTGTGAGAGGATGGGGAAGTGGAGAGAGAAGAGCTGGAGAGGGAGTGGAGGTGCCAGCCCAGGGCCCTGAGGTGTGCTGGGCACCATGGAGGGCCCTGGCAGATAGGAACTGAGCAAAGGGCAAAGTGATAGCCATGCACCGAGATTCTCATAATCCCAGTACTTGGGAGGCTGTGACAGGAGGATCAGGCTCAAGGATAGTAGCAAAGCTCTCAGCAATGTAGTGAGACCCTTCCAGTTTCCAAATAAACAATATAATGGGGTAGGGGTGTAGGTCGGAGGTAGAATGCCCCTGGGTTCAATCCTCAGCTCAAAAAAAAAAAAAGGGTAAGTAGGAGAGTTGGAGGATGGCTAGAGTTTAGCTTCTTATCACCACCCAGATAGTTACTGTCTTTTATGGTCAAGACCAAATGACAGTTTAAAAATAGTCTAGAAACTGAAAGCTTTTCTGGATATGGTGGCACATGTCTATAATCCCAGTATTTGGGAAGCCAAGACAGGAGGATCACAGATTTGAGGCCAGCCTCAGCAATTGAGAGAGACCAATTTCAAAATAAGAGATAAAAAGGGCTGGGGTGTAGCTCAGAGGTAGAATGGCCCTGGTTTCAATCCCCAACACATACACACACAAAAAAAATAAATAAAAGAGAGAGAGAGAGAGAGGAAGAAACTGAAAGCCATATTTAAGAAAAAATCTAATGCTTTTCAACATTATTCTTGTCTCTCTCTCCAACAGGACCCCTATCAGGGAGTGGCAGACCCTGATCCTTAAGCTATTCAGCCACCTGGTCTCACTGTCAGTGTAAAACGTTTACTGCACCATTGAAGGTGTTCGCAGCACACAGCAGCAGGAGGAGAGGAACTTCCATACCCACTGTGCCCCACGGGCCACAGAAAACACACTTCTTGTCACCTCAGAGGGAGCCACACAACTGTCAGCAATACAAAACAGGATGAACCACAAGATAAGATCACACATGGCAGCTGCTACTTAAATTGTGAAACCAAGCCACAGATCTACGTGTTTGGCAACAGAGTAAACATCACGTGGTTGTGTGTGTGCGTGACTTTAAACACTAAAAACAAAGATCAGTGGTGAGGCTTGTGTGTCCACTCCTGTAGTAGATCATTCCCTCCCTGTCTCAGGAAGTCTCTGTTATGATGGGAGTGGGTGTGGGTGTGAGTGCCCCTGTCAGCCTATGAGGGGGTGCTAGGCTCCGGTCACCCTGGTACTGGGGCGCCTGTTCTGTGTGAGCTGAGGACCTGTCAGAATGCAGGTCCTGGGAAGCTCGGGGCTTTGTCTGACTTGTTGGTTCTGACTCCCTGTGAGAAAAACTCCAGAGAGAGGGGATGAGAAATTTCATCCTGTATGTTACAGACCAAACTCAACATGAAACTCGATTTGGAGATGAGGAATTGAAAGAGATTCTTAGTTAAAAACAAAGTGTTAGAAGAAAGGGTTTTAGCTGGGCGTGGTGGCACATGCTTGTAATCCTAGTATTTGGGAGGCTGAGACAGGAGGATGGCAGGTTTGAGGACAGTCTCAGCAAGTAGTGAGACTCTCATCAATCTAGCAAGACCCTGTTTCCAAATTAAAAAAAAATAGGGCTGGGGGTGTAGCTTGGAAGTAGAATGCCTCTGGATTCAATCCCCAGTGCTGAAAGAAAGAAAGAAAGAAAGAAAGAAAGAAAGAAAGAAAGAAAGAGAAAGAAAGGAAGAAAGAAAGAAAAAAAGAAAGAAAAAAGAAAGAAAAAAAGAAAGAAAAAAAGGAAGGAAAGAAAGAAAGAAGGGATTTTAGGATTTTGGCCAGAAAAGATTTGTTGATGTTTGAAAATACCAGCAAAAATGTGAATAGAATATATATGAATATATCGTGTGTGTAGTGTGTGTGAGTGTGTGGGGGTAATGGAGATTGAACCTAGGGGCATTCTACCTCTGAGCTACACCCCCAGTCCTATTTTTTATTTCAAAACAGTATCTCTCTTAGTTGCTGAGGCTGGCCTCAAATCTGTGATCCTCCTATCTCAGCCTACCAAGTACTGGGATTGCAGACATGCTCCCCGCCGTGCCCAGCTGGACAGAACTTCTAAAAAAATTAGAATTCTGATGTAGCTCAGTGGTAAAGCGATTGCCTAGCATGTTTTAAGGCTTCTGTTTGATCCACAGCACTAAAGAAAAGAGGAAAAACAAGAAGTAAACAACAAACAAAACCCCAAATGGCCCACCCCCAAAAAAGATCCCCCAAAACAAAAGAGTAAGAGCCCATGATTCTGACTTGCGTTTTCTAAGAATTAGAAACAAGAACAATCCATGGAGAGAGAAAAAGAAATGGTGAATTGACGCTGTCTGAGGAATCCATTCTTCAAGGTAAAGGTTGTGTCTAAGCAAGGAGCCCCCCATACTTTGGCGACATCCCTGTCATGCGTGAGTCCCTGGGCACGTAGGGAGGTGTTGGCTCCCTCTGCAAAGCAAAACCTGACAGACACAGTGTTTATAAGTTCCTTTGGAAAAGGCAAGTACAACAAAAAGATCCAAAAGCTCTGTTTTGGACAGATGGTTCTAGTTTGACTTTATTTTTAGAAGTTGTTGCATTTCTGTTCAAAGACGGTGCTTTTCAACTGTGTATTATAAATAAGCAATCGGGTTGGAATGGGGGTGGGGGAGTGACCCCAAGACCCGGCAAACAATACTTTGGTATACATATTGTTAAATCAACAAGTAAGTGGAGCTGTGCCCTTGGACTACGGAAATGACAGTAACTGTGCAGAGCTCAAAGGGCGATCAATGGGGTTTCATCTCTATTTATCTTCTGGGGTTTCTTAGCAAGTAATCAGAGTCAGCAGGTTGATAGCTTAAGACTTGCTGATTTTTCCCCCTATAATTGTGTAAATAGTACATATTTTTTTTTAAAAATTGGAGGTGTAGCCAGGCGTGGTGGCATACACCTGTAATTCTAGTACTTGGGAGGCTGAGATAGGAGGATTGTAGGTTTGAGGCCATCCTCCGCAATTTAGCGAGACCCTGTTTCAAAATAAAATAAAATAACATAGGGCTGGGAGTGTAGCTAGGAGGTAGAATGCCCCTGGGTTCAATCCCAGTACCACAAAGAGAGGGGGGAAAATGGAGATTTAAAGTGTTAGTTTTATTAATGGAAAAACTGGATGGAAGACTTCTATTTGGGCCAGCTGCCAAAACACAGCTTCCATGTTGTTTCTCCTATGAATTGAGTTAGCTCAATTGAGAGTTGACATAGAGCCAGTGAAAACTTGGCTGGGCCTCCAGAGAGGGAGGGAGCCAGGGAGCCATGACCTCTGGGAACAGGCAGGTGGGAAGAAAACGAGAGAGGACAGGCCTTGGACGAGGGACTCTAGGGTCTTCCTGCCCGCAGTTGTCTTCACACAGCTGCCCCACCATTAGAGCACAGGGACAAATGTCCTCCTCCTTCCAGGTTACACAATTTCCATTTCTCTCCTTTGTGCAAGCCCCACACCCCACTATATAACACTGGGCTTGGATGTCTGCTCCAACAATTATTGATCTTCAAGGTTTTTTTCCTTTACTGATCTTAAGTTTATTGACTAGGTCCCTGTAAATCAGACTGACAGATGATACACAAGGAAAAAACAAACAGAAATTTATTAACATGTGTATCATGTGTATACATAAGAGCATTTCAGAGGGATGGTTAGAACTTGGACTCATATAGTATCTTAGCAAAAGGCAATAATCTCACAGAGAAATGACAAGCCACAGGAAAAGGACTTTGAGCTTCTGGGCAGCAGACTGCGGGAAGGTAAATAAAGGTGCAGTGTGGGGAATGAAGGGAAGATAAGGCTAGTTAGCAAAGTTTCTTATGTAGATACTTCTGAGCTGATGAGTCTGGAGTTGTCTCTGGTGATTAAGAATCCCCTGCCCTTCCTGGTAGAGACAGGGAGGGCAAAGAATTCTCCTCTTCCTCTCCCTTCTCCTCCTCCTTCTCCCCTTCCTTCCTTCCTTCTGCTTGAACCCAGGGACATTCTACCTCTGAGCTACACCCTCAGCCCATTTATGTATGTATGTATGTATGTATGTATGTATGTATATGTACTAGAGATTGTACATTCTGTCCAGGGACATTCTACCTCCAAGTTACAGCCCCAGCTTTTCCTTTTCTTTCTTCTTTCTTTCTTTCTTTCTTTCTTTCTTTCTTTCTTTCTTTCTTTCTTTCTTTCTTTCTTTCTTTCTCTTTCTTTCTTTCTTTCTTTCTTTCTTTCTTTCTTTCTTTCTTTCTTTCTTTCTCTCCTTCCTTCCTTCCTTCTTTCCTTCCTTCCTTCCTTCCTTCCTTCCTTCCTTCCTTCCTTCTCTTTCTTGCTTGCTTGCTTGCTTCTTTCTTTTTCTTTCTTCTTTCATTTTGAAACATGTTCTTGCTAAGTTGCTGGGGGTCTCACTAAGTTGCTGAGGCTGGTCTTGAACCTGTGATCTTCCTGTCTCAGCTTCCCAAATACTGGGGCGGCCAGCATGCACCATCTCACGTGGGTGAAGGGCAAATGTTTTTTCTTGGGCCCTCCTCCTCCTCCTCCTCCTCCTCCTCCTCCTCCTCTTCTTTTCATCTTTTTTGTGGTATTGGGGTTGGAACCTAGGGGCCTTCTACCTCTGGGCTACACCCCAGCCCTATTTTATTTGGAAACAGGGTCTTGCTAAGTTGCTAAGAGCCTCACTAAGTTTCTGAGGCTGGCTTCAAACCTGCGATCCTCTGGTCTCAGACTCCCAAGTACTGGGTTTACAGACATGCACCACCACACCTGGCATTGGGCCTGCTTCTTATTTGGCTTCAGCTCAAATTAATATGCCAAAGTGGCATATTTTGGGGTGGCATATTCTGCAACGTCTTCTGAAAAAACAAGTTACTTAACTTTCTGGTTCCTTCATCTGTAAAAAGGAAATAATAGAGCTGGGTGTGGTGGCTCATGCCTGTAATCCCAGTACTTGGGAGGTTGAGACAGGAAGATTGTGTGTGGGTTTGAAGCAGCCTCAGCCATTTAGTGAGACCCTATTTCCAAATAGAAAATAAAATAGGGCTGAGGGTATAGCTCAGAAGTAGAATGTCCCTGGGTTCAATCCTTAGTACCAAAATAAATAAATAAATAAATAAATAAATAAATATCCTTAGGCATTTTGAGATAATCTGTTCAAAGCACTTAGAACTGCATTTTACAAACAGCACATGATTTAAAGGCTGCCTATCCAGGTGTGGTGTCACACTCCTGTAATCCCAGTACTCAGGAGGCTGAGACAGGAGGATCACAGGTTCAAAGTCAGTCTTAGCAACTTAGCGAGCCCCTGTTTCTAAATAAAAAATAAAATAGGGCTGGAGGTGCAGCTGAGAGGTAGAATGCCTCTGGGTTCAATCCCTAGCACCACAACAAAACAAACCAAAAGAAAAAAAATGAAGAAGAAGGAGAAGGAGAAGGAGAAGGAGAAGGAGGAGAAGACTGCCTGACATCACTGTAACTCCTGCAGATGAAATCTTTCAGATCCCCCCAGAGCCCTTTGATCACTGAGTGGGGGTGGCGGTGAGGAAGGTCACGGGTAAAGAGAATTTAGTAATAGAATCCTCGTCTAGACATTCCTGGAGATGTTGAGGTCAGTGGCCACAGCTGATTAGAATGCCATAGTAAAGATTAAGAATCAAATAGTAAGGGATGCTTGAGTCAACGTGTGCCGTTGACTGTGCCCCACAGAGACGGTACGCAGGCCTACAGATCTGCAGTGGTGGGCAATGTGAAAATAAAAGGAAAATCAGGGTGACAGAAACACTGAAGAAGCTTTTCAAAGAGGACTCCGGAGGCCATAAAAGGGACAGGACTTTGCACGATTCCAGCTGCCGCCTAAGGAATGTGAACTCTGGTCACTTCCACCCCTTGCCTGCAGCATCAGCATATGAAACATCTGGAACAGCTGGACAATTACTTTGTGCCCAGAGGCTTAAGATAGGTCTCAAGAGGTTATCAGACTCTTGCTTTATGAATGTTTCCATTCCGTTTATACATTCTTGTCATCTGTAGGTCACGTAGCCCCTGTTCCTTCTCAGTATTCAGCAGCCCTTGTGAACTTCCACTGTTCTTGCCTTCTGTAGAGCTCTGTTTTAGAGCTATCTGAACCTAGGTCCCCTGAATTGTCATTTCCAAGACCCCAATAAAGTGCTTTTTACTTCTGCAGTTTCTGAGTTTGGATTGATTGACTGTGATAGGTAAGAAAGAAGTTATTCATCCAGATACAGAGAGGAGAAGTGTGCATGATGAATTGCAATAAAAATTGAGGGGAATGTCCACAGGAGGTTTGGATTATACCCAAAGTCTTGATTTGCAAAGAAAACTCATTTCCACTTGACCCAAAGCTGAAGAAATGACTTGACTTCTCCCAGTAGAACTGGGAACTCAGCGGAGGGGACGAGGACGAGTAGTGAGACTTCTAGGGAGGGCGTGAAATGGAAGGAGTTAAGTCCAGAGATCAGGCAGAGAATTGCTGCCATCAGCATCAGAAACAAATATTTACTAGAAGTCTAGATGATTTTATCTCATAGGCAATAACCCTTGGACTCTGGAAAAATACTGTTTACATGGACTATCCTGGTACATGAAAATCACTAGAGGCTGTTTGTCTATTAAGCTCCTGCAATGGGCCCAACAGACCAGACTAAGAATCAAAATGGAGTCACTCATGTTGAGGTTCCACAGTATTGAACTGAAGCTAAGGTGTCATCTGACCTTCCCAGAAATCAGGGAGGGGTGGGGGTGGGAAGAGAGAGAGAGAGAGAGAGAGAGAGAGAAAGAGAAGCCAAATTTCCTAAACAGGCCAGTTTTGATTGGTATGATAATGAGGTTTCTACAGCTTGAATCCTTGCATCTTCTAATCCTTATAAAAAGTAACCTGAAATAGTCTGATATCAACCAATCAGTTACTATCTATTTTTCTGTTTCTCTGTTCCTGTCTTATTTATTTATTTATTTTTGGGGGGCACTGGGATTGAACCCAGAGGCAATTTACCTCCAAGCTACACTCCTAGCCCTTTTTAATTTTTTTGTTTTGTTTTGTTTTGAAACAGGGTCTTGCTAGGTTGCTGAGAGTCTTACTACATTGCTGAGGTTGTCCTCAAACCTGCGATCTTCCTATCTCAGGCTCCCAAGTACTGGGATTATAGGTGTGCACCACCATGCCCAGTTGTGTTCCTGCTTTAAAAGGAAAGTAACTAGCAGTGGTACATACCTGTAATCCCAGTACTTGGGAGGCTGAGACAGAAGGATCTCAGGTTTGCGGCCATTATGCAGTAATTTAGTGAGTCCCTGTTTAAAAATAAAAAATAAAGAGCCGGGCATGGTGGTGCACACCTGTAATTCTAGTATTTGGGAGTCTAAGACAGGAGGATCACAGATTCAAGGATAGTCTCAGCAAGTAGTGAGACTCTCATCAACCTAGAGAGACACTGTTTCAAAATAAAAATAAAATAGGGCTGGGGGTGTAGCTCAGAGGTAGAATGCCCCTGGGTTCAATCCCCAGTGCCATACACACAGAAAAAAGTAAAATAAAATAAAAAATAAAATAGGGCTGGGGGGAGTAGCCCAGATTTAGAACACCCCTGGCTTCAATTCCCAGTACTGTTTTTTAAAAAAATTACCAATGCCAATCTCAATAACATGTACAAGGAGGGGAACCCGGAGGTAAACACTCCAAGTGCTGTATGCATGTACATTTCTATCATTCTGAACTTCTTTATGATTTATAATTACAATGCACCAATAAAAGTAAAAAAAGTAACTTTGAAATGACCAGATAATTTGGGTTGTTATATTTTTCAGCCTTTGTCAGTCTCCAAACTAACTTTTTCTGCTTAGTCTATCAGCACATATTCTATTTTATGAAATGAAGGGTTCCTGATTCTAGAATTGTGAAGTAAAACCAATTAAGACCTTTGGCCAGATCATTAAAATTTTATCCTTTGACTCACTCTGTGTCATGTGCTTACCATCATTTTACGGGTCATAGCAAAAGTTTTTCTGTTCTAGCTACTGATTGAGCAGGATATACATGATGAACCCGCACTAAGATAAATGCACAGGAGAAATAGGTCTTAACCACTCAACATTAAATTCTCCTTTAGCCTCTGTGGCAAATATAATATGACAGCCTCACAAAGTGTGGACTTGGAACTCCTGAGTACTATACAAAAACAGTTTTCCAGAGCTGTCACATCTGGGTAGGATCATGTGACTAATTCTAGCCAATTGAATATTAATAGAAATGACATTAGCCACTAAAACTGCCCAGATCTGCTCTCTCACCTTCCCTTCCAGGGAGCAGAGCCGCAGATGGAGAGAGCCTGGATCTCTGACTCCTGAAAGAAATCCATCAGGGTGAGCTGCCTGACAGCCTTGGAGGGCCAAGCAGACAGGAAATAAAACAGTTGTATTAAAGCCACTGAAATTTTAGGGTTGTTTGTTGTAGAAGCTAGTGTTAATGACCCTGACTAGTATAGTCCCAGACAGCAAAAAGGACCAATGTTGAACTATTAGAGCAACCATGGTATTCAGAGCAATAATAATTTCTTTTGTCTTAGGATTTTGGAAGGTTCTTGTTATAGTGCCATTATAGAAGTAAAATACACTAATCTATTAGAATGTATAATGGGATTTGCCAAAGTCGGGAACACATGGAAACACATAGATTCATTCATTTGCTATTGAGTTAGGCAATGGGCTAAATGCCAATTTGCTGACAGCACCCCTTCCTTCCTTCCTTCCTGTACTAAGGATTGAACCCAGGAATATCCTACCTCTGAGCCACACCCCTAGCCCTTTTTATGCTCCAATGGGGTCTAAGTTGCTGAGGGTCTCACTAAGTTGCTGAGGCTGGCCTCAGACCTGTGATCCTCCTGTCTCAGTCTCTCAAGCACTGGGATTACAGGCATGTGCCATCATGCCTGGCTTACTGACAGTTTTTTTGACAATTTGTAAAGGGCTTGCTTAGTGGGCTGGAGGTATTCTAGATCCATTTGGGAAACTTTCATTTTCTGGACAACATCTTCCCTAGTTTTATTCCTCAGTCACACCTAGCAAATGCAGGAAAAGAATCCCAAACCATGAACATCTGGAATCACCCTTCGTGCTACAAGTTGAGGCAACCCTCTGGTTGAGAGGCCCTGGGCTGGAAGAGGCAAGAACAGGGTGACTCATTATGTACCCATACTGGGTGGGTGTGAAAGAATTATACTCAACTCTGCTAAGATAGCAGCCAGGAGGACTTGCAGGAAGCTTGGATGTCTTAGACTTTGCTTTTGTGAGAAGGACTTGATGTTTAATAATTATCATTGTTTATTAAAGCAAACACAAGTTATGTGATTTTGCTCTGATTTCTCCTACCTGTAGAGGATTCTTTCAGCTTTCTTAGTATGATGGAGATTCTGAATAATGACATGAGTGGCTGAAGCAATTTTAAGACATTAGGTGAGCAAATTTCATATTTATAGAAAGAGAAAATAATCTTTTATGCATGGGATCCCTCAAATGGCCCCCCTCTTGATTATGGAAAGATAAGACTAGAATGCACCGATACCCTGGGGAAGGGGAACAGAACATTTTGTATTTGATGAGGAGAGTTCTGGAGAAGGGGAGACCAATTACCTAAGATCAGACCCTCCTAATGAGAAAGGAAAGGATTGTCTAATATCTGCTTCCTGAGGGGTAGATTTGGGAAATCTGTTAGGCTAAACTGAAGTCTGTTGACTGGAAAGGACCACATGGACCCTAAAGCAGACCTTGCCAGTAGGATGGGGAGGACTGGAGTAAGCACTAGTTTCAAGCAGTCTGTCTTCAAAGTGGGAACCTCTCTGGATTACACAGTTAATCTGGTGGTTTCAAGCTTTTGCAGCAGAATGGCTGGGCATCTGAGGCTGGACAGATGTGTGTGAAATGGCAGAGCAGAAACCTTTATTCTTTAACCCAGACCTGAGGACAAGTAGTCATCAGAGGGGGCAGGGCCAAGGGCAGCTGTGGTGCGAGTGGTCTGATGAGAATTCTGAATCTCTTTCATCCCTTGATTCTTAAGCTCAGGCCTGTGTTCTTGGACAATTGGGTGTCTGTCTTGTGGGACAGGGAGGACCAGTGTTTGAGAGGTTGTTGTGGACATGAAGTGCATACAATGATTGGAGCAATTAAGTAAAAAAAAAAAAGAAGAAAAAAGACAAGAAATAAAGGAAAAAGATGTCACTATATTTTACTCAGAATAGCTAGTGGGAGGTCATATAGACTCCATTGACACTGAGTGTCTCTAAAGAAGGAGTGGGATGGGAGACCAGCCCCTGAACATACATGAAGGGAACACAGGATTTGCAGCTATGGCGAAACAGTTAAATGAATCGGATGCAGAATTCTTGGCTGCCTGCCTTTTCAGCTTGTTTTGGCCAAACCATGTGACTGCAATGAATAATACATTACCAGAACAAAGAGCTCTATTCAAATCCAAGCTAGAACAGAAATCAAACTATTCCCATCGCAACCCTGACTTAGAGGAGAAAAATAATTCATCTAAAACAGGTTTTTCAAAACTGTTAACATATAGACCTTTTTCTATTTATTTTTGCAGTACTGGGGTTTGAACTTAGGGCCTCACGTATGCTAGGCAAGTGCTGTACACTGAGCTATATCCTTACCCCTTTTATTTATTTATTTATATTTATTTATTTATTTATTTATTTATTTTGGCGGTACTGAGGATTGAACCCAGGGGCATTCTACTTCCGGGCTATACCCCCAGCCCCATTTTTTATTCTTTATTTTGAAATAGGGTCTAAGTTGTGGCAGCCTCACTAAGTAGCTGAGGCTGGCTGCGAACCTGGATCCTCCGGTCTCAGCCTCCCATGTACTGGAATTACAAGTGTGTACCACCATATCTGGCTTCCTTAGCCCTTTTAACAATTTTATTTTCAGACAGGGTCTCACTAAGTTTCACAGGCTGGCCTCAAACTTGAAGTCCTCCAGTCTCAGCCTGCTGAGTAGCTGAGGTAAGTAGGTGCGACTGCAGTCTATGCTGCTTCACTATAGACCTCTTTTAAAGGAAAACACAGATTTCCACCACTGATTTAAGTTACTTTTACCAGATGATATTATTTCTCCTCTGTTTTTCTTCTTATTTCTTGTACTTGGGTTCTTGAAATTCTTGAATCTCGAGTTTCTATTTTTTCATCAAATGTGGAAAATATTTTTTCTTTTTCTTTTTGTGGTTCTGGGGATTGTACCCAGGATCATTCTTCCTCAGAGCTACAACCCCAGACCTTTTTTTTATTTTTGAAACAGGGTCTTGCTAGGTTGCTGAGAGTCTCTACATTGCTGAGGCTGTCCTCAAACCTGCCATCCTCCTGTCTCAGCCTCCCAAACACTGGGATTACAGGTATGTGCCCCACTATCAAATGTGGAAAATCTTTAGCCACTATTTCTTCAAATATATTTTCAGTCCCTTCCCCACCCCACTCCACCCCAGTTAATCCAATAACATGCCTAATCAGATTGCTTGAAGTTGTTTCAGAAGTCACTAGTACTTTGATGGCTTTTTTTCTTTCATTTCCCCTCTTTTCAGGGATCACTGCTCTCCACACTCTGACATCAGTGTCTTCAATCATTGTTGTATGTATTTTTTTTCCAACAGAGGGTAAAATTGGTCCTTGTTAATCCATCCTAGGTAAAAGCAAAAACATCAAGAGCCACTTACAAAACCTCTCTCAAAAGAGGTTTACAAACAAATCATTTATTTTTAATTTTTTTTTTTGGTACTGGGGATTGAACCCAGGGGCATTCTACCTCCAAGCTATACCCCCAGCCCTATTTTATTTTTATTTTTATTTTGAAACAGGGTTTCACTAGGTTGATGAGAGTCTCACTACTTGCTGAGGCTGTCCTTGAACCTGTGATCCTCCTGTCTCAACCTCCCACATACTGGGATTACAGGCATGTGCCACCATGCCCAGCCAAACAAATCATTTAGATATTAGTTGGGGTACTGTATAATCCTTAGGTACTACTAATAAGCAAGTTATAGATAAATAAGTGAATCAAGTTAGGTATATATACAAAGACACAAAGTCTAAAACCCTAGGACATGTAGTATGTATGTACTAGTATTTGTATACCACTAGCTCAAATCTGTACATATTTTATTTCTCCTACAAGATTTTTAAGCTTAGTATTATGTAAGATCACTAACTGGACCTAGTTTGTTTCCTGCTATGATTAGGGCAGAAGCCAGTGAAAGAGGACCCGCTAATCCAGGGGAATTGAAAGACTATTTTGGTGCCGTCTCTGTTTTGTTATGTGTCACACTGTGCTGAAAGGCAGAGGGGTGTTCTCTCAGGTACTGATATAGGTGCCTGGAAGGAAGACTGAGAAGACGAACTGTGGCCCATTTTAAATGAGGCCCTGAGGAGCTTGCCCACCGGTCCTCTCTCTGATACTAGGCTCACCTGGGATGAATCAAAAGTTAAAAGTCAGTTGTTCTCTAAAGTACAGTTGCAGCTGGGCATGGTGGTGCATGATGGAAATCCCAGTGACTTGGGAAGCTGAAGTAAGAGGCTCACAAGTTCAAGGCCAGCCTGTGCAACTTAGTAAGACCATCTCAAAAAACAAAAAAAGGGAGGGGGCTAAGGACATAGCCCAGTGGTAGAGCACGTCTGGGTTCAATCCCCAGTACACACACACACACACACACACACACACACACCACACTGTGCTGGGTACAGTGGTGCAGGCCTGTAATCTCAGTAGTTGGTAGGCTGAGACAGGAGGATCACAGGTTGGAGGCCAGTACATGGTAATTTAATGACACCTTGTTTTAAAAAAAGCTGGGTGTGGCACACATCTGTAATCCTAATACTTGGGAGGCTGAGACAGAAGGCTTGCAGGTTTGAAGCCAGCCTCAGCAATTTAGCGAGACTCTCAGCAACTTGCAAGGCCATGTTTTCAAATAAAAAATAAAATAGGGCTGGGGGTATAGATCAGAGGTAGAATACCACTGGGTTCAATCCCTAGTACTGAAAAAAAAAAAGGTTTGTGTGGAGGGGTATCTCAGAGGTAGAACACCCCTGGACTCAATCCCCCGTACCCCCGCCCTCTCCACAAATAGTTGCTGGAGCTTTTTAAATTCAATGGATACTAGCTGGGTGCAGAGGCACACACCTGTAATCCCACTACTTGGGAGGTTGAGACAGGAGGAAGGCAGGTTCAAGGCCAGCCTCTGAAATCTAGTGAGGCTCTGTTTCAAAATAAAAAACAAAATAAAACAAAACATAAGGACTTGGTGTGTTGGTGTGTACCTCTGAGGTAGAACACCCATGGGTTCAATCCTCAGTTATAAAAAAATATATTCAATGGAGATATCATTAGGATTCATCCATTACTTACCTTTAAACTTTTATTATTATTTTTTGGTACTGGGGATTGAACGCAAGGGCATTCTATCTCCCTCCGAGCTAAACTTCCAGCTCTTTATTTTTTTTGCTTTGAAACAGGGTCTTGCTAAATTGCTGAGGCTGGCCTTGAACTTGCAATCCTCCTGCCTCAGCCTCCCAAGGACCGAGATTACAGGCATGTGCCCTCACTCCCGCCTTAAACTTTAATCTAAATAAAACTATTACACATAGAGTTCTTCATCTACAAAAGCATTTTTAAAATCATTATTTCTTTAGTATGCAAAATCTTTGTGACTTAGTTATTATTGTTTCCTCTGTAGAGTTATACGAACTGAGTCTCAAAGGCTTTAAACAATTACCCAAGGTCACATAGGTGGTAATTTTTTTTTTTTTTTTGGCGGTACTGGGGATTGAACCCAGGGGCATTCTACCTCTGAGTGACACCCCCAGCCTATTTTTTATTCTTTATTTTGAAACAGGGTCTCACTAAGTTGCAGAGGGCCTCACTAAGTAGCCGAGGCTGGCCGTGAACCTATGCTCCTCCTGTCTCAGACTCCCAAGTACTGGGATTACAAGCGTGAACCACCACACCCGGACATAGGTGGTAATTAAAAGAACCAAAGTTTGATATCATATGTGAGCCCTCTCCTTGTAAGTTCTATTTTTTCCCCTTTAATCTGCTTCTTTTAGGTCATAGCTCATGGAACACTCTAAAGAGTGAGGGGACTTACTATTTGCCCAATTGCTAGAGTACTCTGGGTCTCTAGAAACTCCAGTGCAAACTTCAGCGTGAGCCCTTGAGCACTACCAAATAGCCATTGTTTCTGACTAGTGTAGATAAGCATTTAGACAGCCGATGACCAGCTTTGTGAGTGCTGCTCACATAAACCAACTGCTTCCAGCTTCATCTTAGACCCTGGGAGAGTTTTAAGCACAGGAAAAAGCTTTGCTACCTGAAATACTGGTATTGCCTAAACAGTTGTTAGAAGTGAAATTCAGGCCACACTCCAAACTTATTTATTCTGAGTCTGCATTTTACCATGATCCCGGTGGGGTTGATATGCACATTAAAGTTTGAGAAGCACTAAACTAGATCTGCTATTGGATTAAATAGCAGATGACCTGGGCAATTTTGATAGCTCCAACAGGGCGTGCCTAACGGTCAGCAATGTTATGGCAGCTGTTAAGGCTGACGTCCACAGTAAGGTCTGCTTCATACTATGAAATCATGCAAAGGTATTTATCTCTTAGATTACTTTTCTGGGAGCGTGTCTGTGTGGACAGACACAGGCTAGAGATGAACACCACCCAGGGACGTGGCCTGTAGTGCCAGGTGTGTTACGCTTATGCCACCCCACAGGAATTCAACCACGATGTCTCACTAACACTGCAGGGTCTTCACAGATGACATTATTTCTTTCTGTGGCACCCCAGGGTTGTAGATTTTATCTCATAGGATGATAATGAGATAACAGCTTTGTTACTAGTTGTAAGTGAAAGAAATCTAACTTCTCTGGGCCTCTTTTTCTGTAAATTGAAGGGATTAGACTGAAATTTAAGAACTCTTATCACAGCAAATTTAAACAAACAAACAGACCTGTGTCAGACAGGGTGAGAGTGATAATTTATTTTTACAACAGCTATAAAGCACAATTGTGGTCATGCAAGGGCACTGCATAGCATTCATATCAAAATTGCCCAATTAGGCCATGAAAATGATAAACCTAAACGGACAGGGACTTGGAAAGGACTTTGAGAGATTGCTAAGATTACTCTTCCAGGAGAATCTAAGTGATAGCCACAAACCAGGCCACAGAGGTCATCATGACCGCTGAGACAGCCTGAGACTGATAACGGCTGCTAGGAGCGTGACTCATGTGCTCCAAGCTCAGATGCCTCACAGGGACACACCCCCACAGAAGCAGGTCTGCAGACATCTGCTGCTGCTGCCCGAGGGGGCCAGCCCCTCCTGGACAAGCTGAGCTTTGTTAGCTCAGCTTCTTTATTTAGTGATGATGGTTTAGTGATTACGGCATAGCGAATCAAGCAAAATCTGCCAATTAAAAGCACCAGAAACTTATTCCTTCTTAAAAAAACAAAATTAGTTGCTTATACATATATATTATACATATCACTGTATTAGTTAGTATTACATTATAATTATTATATTATAGTATAGTTATATTCTTATTATATTATTATAATTATATAACATATTATATGATTATATACTACATTTAGTAATTATGTTATATGTTGTATACTATACTTAAATATTTATAGGTGTTCCACATCTGGCACGATTGGACAAAATGGGTTAAATTTTGTTTCTCTGTAGAAATTACAACTATAATTGAAGTCTTGAATGTTTTGACCTTTTTGATCATACATGTATATCCTAAGTAATGTGTACTATTGTTTTGTCTAATCTATGTGAATAATCTACATGACCCATAGAGATGGTAAGCCCCCTCCAGCCACTGGATTTCAGGGCAGATATAGGGGTTAGCTCCACACTGCCAGGTCCCCTCAAGCGGTGTCCAGTGAATCTCTGCCCTTCTACCTCTGGGTTTTCCCCAAGGATGTGGAATTTCCTTGGTGCACAGGCACAGACTGCAAGTATGGAGGAGGAATACCAGGAGCAACACTCAACTAAGGAGAGGCAGAGTCGAGGGATACATCTTGTTCTACTGTGGAAAGTTGTGAGTTGCAATGGATACGGCACTTCAGAGAGCCTCTAGCTGTGCCGTTCCACAGAAGCCCACAGAAGTAACCAGCTTAGTAGCACTTTATATTTGCTTTGCTTCCTTCCTTCCTTCCTCACTTTCTTAGCCTCTGTGCTTTGCTTCCTGAGAATGCTTCCTAAATAAACTACCAAGTCCACATGCCATGTCTTAAATCTCTGGTTAGTTCAAACAGTTTGAGGATAAATAATCTTGGGTTTTATTGCAGTGTAGTCTCAAAATGTGATCTAATTGCTATTAATGTTTTCTATTTGTTGAGAATGGTTTTGTGGTTTTATACATGGTTAGTGCAAAATGTTTCATGTATGTTTGAAAATGAGTGTTCCCTAATTGTTGAGTTCATACTTCTATGTGTGTCGATTAGATCAAGTTTGTTAACTTTGTGGTTGAAATCTTCTAATTATTAGGTTTTTGTCCTCGTGATAAAATTTTGAAAGAAATGTATGATTGTTGATACTTCATTGTTTCTTTTTAGGTCTGTTAGTTTTGCTTTATATATTTTAAAGCTATGTTGTGAAGTGCATACAGTTTCAAGATTAGTATATCTATCTTGAAAAATACATTTTGCCTTAATATTGTCTTCTACTAATATAGTTTATTCAGTTGTTTTGGTTAGTATTTTCCTGGTCTAATGTCTCTCCTCCTTTTTATTTCAAATTTTCTACCATAATTTTGATTTATTATAAATCTGTCATGATCAACACACATAGTTGGATTTTGTTTGTTTTGTCCAACTTATGAATTGTTGGATGTTTAACTGGCAAGTTTGATGAATTTACATTTACTGTAATTATAAATACATTCAGATTGTCTACCATCTTATTGTATTTCTATTTGATGGGCTTCCCCCCACCCCCCATATCTTACCTTTTTTCTTCTTTTGATTGCAGGGGTTATCAGACTATTTTATGTAAGTGTGATTTTGTTAAGACATGGGTACAACTCATTCAATCATGTGTAGTGCCTAGCTGTTTTCATGCCACAATGGTAGAGTTGTGTAGTTGTAACAAAGGCCATGTGGCCCGCAAGGGATAAAATATTTGCTATTTGACCCTTTATAGCAAAAGTTTGTCCCTTTAACTACTACTTTTTTTTAATCTTCCTTCAACCAATTTTTAAATCTTTTTTCAACCAATTTTTAAAGCTCAGTTGTGTGTTGTAAAATTCCTTCCTTCCTTCCTTCCTTCCTTCCTTCCTTCCTTCCTTCCTTCTCTCTCTCTCTCTCTCTCTCTTTCTTTCTTTACTGGAGAATGAAACCAGGAGTATTCTACCTCTGAGCTATATCCCCAGCTCTTTTTACTTTATTTTGAGACAGAGTCTCACTAAGTTGCTCAGTATGGTCTTGAACTTTTGATCCTTCTGCCTCAGCCTCCCGAGTAGCTGGGATTATTGGTATGCACCACTGTGCCCAGCCTATGTGTTGTAAAATTCTATATTTAAAAAATCTTATTGTTGAACACAGTCAACCACTATAATTATTATAATGATGATTATATTTACTGTTTTTAGCTCTTACTATATGTGAAGTACTGGGATAAGTGCTTCATTTATCTCAGTTAATTCTTATAACAACACAAGGAGGCAGGGACAATTATTATTCCTATTTTGTTTACAAATGTTAAACTAAGAAGAAGGAGAAGTTGATCAACTGGCCTAGGTAATATTGCCAGTAAGAGGGGAGCTGGAACTTGAAGCAGAGGTTCTTTGAAACCATCTGGCTATAGCTGCTATGTTAAGCCAGCTCTGATGCCTGCTCTACTTTTAGTTGTCTAGTTACATCATCCAATGAGAGCCCTTAGTGTTTAAGTTAGTTTGAGTCAGGCTTTCTGATATTTATATCTCATAGTGTCCTGTAGTTGATCTAGGCTACAGTGTTGCAAGTCCCCTGTACTAGTCAGCTTTTCATCCCTGTGACAAAGTATCTGAGGGAAGCAACTTGAAAGAAAGGTTTATTTTGGCTCATGGGCTTGTGGTGAGGCAGAACATCATTGCAGTGAGTACATGATATAGCAAAGCTGTTCACCTCTTGGTGGCCAAGAAGAGAGAGAGAGACCTAGCACAAGAAGCAGGGGATAAATATGCTCTTCGAAGGCATTCCCCAGTACCCACCTCTTTCAACTAGGCCCCACCTCCTAGAATTTTCCCCACCTCCCAATAGTCCATTCAATCATGACCCATCAATGGACTAATCCATCGATGAGGCCAGTGCCCTCATGATCCAGCCACTTCCCCAAAGCCCCACCTCTGAACATTGCTGCCCTGGGGACCAAGCCTTGAGCACATGAGCCTTTGGGGGACCTTCAAGATCCAAACTGTAACAGTCTCTCTCAGGGCTGGGACCCAGGTTTCTAATTTTTATTTTATTTTATTTTTTGGTATTGGGGATCGAACCTAGGGTGTTCTACCCCAGACCTTTTTATTTTTTATTTTGAAACAGTGTCTGGATAAGTTGCTGAGGCTGGCCTCAAACCTGCGATTTCCCTGTCTCTGCCTCCCAAGTACTGGGATTACAGGCAGCACCACCACACCTGGCTTTGGGTTTATTTGTTTTTCATTTGTAGCATCTAGCATAATGACTGAAGCATAGTAGATATTTAAATTTATTTTGGATGAAAGAAGAAAGTTTTCTTTTTATAATTTCTGCTAATTATTCTCTCCTTCAACTATTATATGCATTTGTGCATTTAATCTAATGGTTCTCAACTGAGTAAAGTGGTGGCAGTCACTCTGTGGAGGAGGGGCTCAAGTTTGAATCACCCTAGAGGCCATTTCAAACCTACATAGCTCCCACTGCCACTGATCCTCCCCTCTAAGGAGCATTCTTCTATCTCTCCAGGAGGACTGAAGCCACTGTTGCTGAAGGAAATGTGCTTCAACCCTCCTGCTTGTTAGGAGGTCAAAGCAATTAAAACCCCCTGACAATTAGATATTGTATATTCCTACTTAACTATTCGATGCATGCAAGTTTTGTTGTTTCAAATAGATCAAATAGATTGTAGAAATTTAGCAGGAATCCTTTTTTCATCTTGGATTATATTAGACTCATGGAAAATGAGAACTAGAAGGGACCTAATATGACCTGGTTTGTTTTTTATATTTCACTGATGAGGAAAAAGGCCTTGCAAATTTAAGTAAAATGTCTGAGATTGGATCCTTTGCAATGCCTAGCAAAGTGTTAGACATATAAGGATGTGCTCTATAAATATTCATTGCATGAATGGAAGGATTACAGATAAAAACTGGATGGGTACCAAGGCTGGCTTACCTTTCTAAATAGGCCTCAGGGGCAAAAATGTTCTTTTCCAACTATTTCCAAGCACAAATGCCTAGTCAGAAAAAATTAACTGGACCTTATCTCTGCTAATCTCTTATATCCTTGAGTTCTATGGCAATGCAAGGCTTATTGTATGATCTAATGCTTATTATTTTAAATATCTTCCTTCTTCTTCTTCGTATTATTATTACTATTATTATTATTATTATTATTATTATTATTCTTTTGTGGTACTGGGGATTGAACCCAGGTACATTCTACCTCCAAGCTACACACCCAACCCTTTTTATTTTTTGTTTTGAAACAGGGCCTTTCTAGGTTGCCGAGAGTCTTGCTAAATTGCTGAGGCTGGTCTCAAACCTGTGAAGCTCCTGTCTCAGCCTCCCAAGTATTAGGATTATGGGCATGTGCCACTATGCCCGGCCCTGCACATTATTAATATATTTCTGCACTTCATTTTTGCATGTTAAACGCTCCAAGAACACCTTGGTTTGTTTTGCTTTGCCTCCCTCCACCACACCAAACTCTGGAACAGTGTTTTGATTCTAAAAATACTTAGCTAAATTCTTCTCCATTGATTGCTGATAGATTAACTGATGCCTAACTTTTTCATAAAGAAGTTAAATAGTTACCCTCTTTAAGTTGAACACTATCATGTGACATAGTTTTAAAAGTGAGTAAAGATTAGATTATCTTTAAGAACTATAGCAAACAACACATTTTACTGACTTGTTCTTAGATACTTGAAAGTACAAATTTTGAGCATAACTTCCTGTTCTTTAGAGACATGTGATCTTAGTCTGCAAGCATTAGCAAATTTGAGAACACTGTGTTATTTCTTTATTGCACAATCACAAATCCACAACCTTGTGAATGTTAATGTTTTCTGAAAATGACAAACTTTGGAAAAGATAATGCTGTGACAATAGTCAACAGTGTTGGAGCCCAAATTCCGTTGCACAGGAAAAGACCAAGGCAAAGATATTGGGTTGTTAAAAAATTAACGTGGGAGTCAGGAGAACAGAGTTCTGGTTCTGGCTCTGGTTCTAGCCAGTTATGAGACCTTTTATAAGTCTAATGTGTCACTGGGCCTCCAATTCCTTGTATTTAAAACCAGAAGCTTGGATTTCTGATGAGTGGTAATGTCTCTTCTTATTTTAAGATTCTATCTATCTATCATCTATCTATCTATCTATCTATCTATCTATCTATTTTTCTATCATCTATCTATCATCATCTATCTACTTGGTACTGGGAATTGAACCCAGTGACATTCTACCTCTGAGCTACACTCCCAGCCCTATTTTTTGTTGTTGTTGTTGTTTCGAAACAGGATTTCACTAAATTGTTAAGGGCCCAGCTAAGTTGCTGAGGCTGGCCTTGAAACTTCCATCCTCCTGTTTCAGCCTCCCAAGTGTGTATTAAACACATGTACCACTACTCCCTGTTTTTCAGATGTATTTAATTGAAGAATTTGTCCCTGAATATTTTTACTAAAAATACTAAAATCAAACATCAAAACATTATATTAGCTAACAGGAAATTGTTCTGATAAATGCTGTGAAAGGGAAATTGAAAGCATTATGTCCAAATCAATTGTGCCACATACATTTGGCCAAATAGAAGTCCAACACGTCATGAGAAACTCTTGTCGAGGTCTTGCACGTTGCTTTACATTTGTTCCAATGAGACTCAATGTTTTGGGTGTGCACACCAAGAAGTGACAGGAGATGGAGGTTGGGGTCATTACAGCTAACCTGAACATGTTGGATGCCAAGGACAGGCTGAATGTTATTATATGCAGCCCATGAATTGGAGCAAATGTAGAACTAGGCTGAACTATGTAAAGTAGATAGGCAGAACAGAACAACAAATGTTCCAAATAACCAATAGATGGTTGATAGGTAGTATCTATGATTCCAAAACCTCACATTTCCCTCTCTGGGAATTTGACCTGCAAAACCAGGACAAATTGTTTAATTGAAGAATCAACAGAATAATCTGACCCAGAGGGACAAATTATCCATAGTCATTTATGTAGAGATCACTGGATTCAGTAAAAAATACGATTGGTGTGGAAGGCATCATGTTCTAAGCAGCTTCGTGAGGTCTCATCTGTGTGACCGGCTCACGAACGTTTTTCTCTTTGAGGTTGCTCTTTCCCTGCCTGCTTCCTAGATTAGAATCATGTGATGCACGGGCTTTTAGCTCTTTCAGTTCAAATGGATAAAGAATCACTCTGGCCAGGTGACTAAGGTTCATAGAGAGGATAAAAGTGGTTTCTAGCCAGGCACAGTGGAGCACGCCTGCAATTCCAGTACTTGAGAGGCTAAGACAGGAGGATCGCAGATTCGAGGCCAGCTTCAGCAACTTAGTGAGACCCTGTTCAAAAAAAGAAATAGGTCGGGCGTGGTGGTGCACACTTGTAATCCCAGTACTTGGGAGGCAGAGACCGGAGGATCCGGGTTCGTGGCCAGCCTCAGCTACTTAGTGAGGCCCTCCGCAACTTCGTGAGACCCGGTTTCAAAATAAAGTATAAAAAATAGGGCCAGATAGAACGCCCCTGGGTTCAATTCCTGATACCAAAAAAAAAAAAAAAAAAAGTGGTTCATAGAGGGAAATTTCTGAAGAACCAGAAACAGCTGGGACTAGGTTTCAGTGAAAGAAGTGGAACAGTATTTGGGAAGCAGAAGTAACAGAGCTCTAAAAGCTGAGTCGTCTTTTTGAATTCTCACCACTGGAGTTTGTTTCTTCCCTGGAGTATTATCACGTATGTGACTCAACCATATTCTTAACCTTTGCTTCTCTTAGTGTGTGGCCACTGCTCTCAAAACCAGTTGCCGGAGGCTCTTCATGTTTCCCAGGTCACATTCCTGAGAGAGAATTTGTTGGTTTAGCTGTTTTGGGCTGTGTGCCTGAGGCTGCTATCTTTGGAAGGGTCCGTTTGCAAGGCTGGCTGTTGGCCAGTGTCTTTGGTGTGCCCACCGCTTCCCAAACTGGTAAGAGTGGCTCCCCATGCCTAGACTGTTTGTGCAAGCAGAGTGATTTTTGCAGAACACCCACTTTCCTTCTGGGAATCTGGAATTTTGGCACATGCTAGGCAGAGAGCAGATGAGACTAGCTCCCAGTAGAAATATCTGACACTGAGCCTCTAGCAGGATTTCCTGGACAGAAACACTGCAAACACGTGACTGTATTTTTCATTGCTGCAGAAAGTAGCACCCTGAACGAGTCCTCTCACAGAGGGTGCAGGAGCCTGTGTATGAACTGCTCCAGATTCTGTGTCTTTTTCCATTATGATATGACTGTGTAAACTGGTATTACATCACTCTAGTCGATCTCAGCCATGAATCCAGCTACAGGCTGACTCCTGGGAGCCTTCTAGAAAATCTCCGAATATGGGCATGGTCTTGAGGATCCTGACACAGTTCACTTCAATTAACTAATCCAATTAATTATATATGGAGGAGGAAGGATAGAGCCATCCTTTACCTGGTCATCAAATTCTGGAATGGTCCAGAGCGGTGATCCTCAACTCTGGCTACAAACCAGAATCTTTTTCTGACGCCTTTAAAAGTTGGACCCTGTCCAAGATTAGTTAGAACCTCTGGGGGTGGAGCCTTGGAGAGTGACATGATTCAAAGTTCTCCAGTGATTCTAAAGCTCAGCCAGAGTTGGACTAGTGGTCTGGATTGATCTTGCTTGCAGGGTTCTGGCTGACAGTCTCTTTTAGAAGGCGACTGAGCGTGGGAGGCATTGTGATCCATCCAGCCATAGACTGCACATTTGTCAGATGTGATGAAGAACCTGTGTCTTTTTGGAATACTAAACAAACAAACCCCCAAACAAAAAACAAAAATACCCAGTGAGTTTGCTTGGTCGTATTTATAAGCAGTACTCTGGGAATTGTGTCATTTTAGGGGTTTACTGGGGCCATCTTCAGAGCATAGAGTTTATGCCAATAACATTCTGTGCTTCCAGAATTGTGTTTTTGTAGAAAAACAAGCAGAAAATAAAATATTTAAGAGTGATACGACTAACTGCAGCAATATTTTATCACTGACCCTCCTTTTAGAACATATTGTTCCATAAAATCTCTCTCTGATGAAATAGTCACATCTGTTTCTTAGGGTTATTCAAAGATTCATATTGTTTATCCTGATCAGAGAAACTGTCTTAAAAAAAAGCTGGTTGATCAAAAATTTTGTCAAAAGACTACTCTTCAAGCCTTCCTTTGATGTGAAGGGTCTCACTCAGTTGTTGAGGCTGGCCTTGAACCTGTGCTCCTCCTGTCTCAATCTCCAAAGTACTGGGATTGCAGGAGTGTGCCACCATGCCCAGCTCATCTTTTTTTTTTTAATTTTTTATTTTGGTATTTAGGTTTTCTTTCTCCTCATTGTTACCTTTGTATTAATACTTTTTAAGGTGCCCTCTTCTTATTTAACCTTTGTCAGTTTTAAACTGTGTTTGGGTTTTTTGGGGGGGATTGTTTGTGTGTTTGCTGTGGTACCGGGGAATAAACCCGGGGCATTTTACCTCTGAGCTATACCCCCATTCCTATTTTGTTTTTTATTCTGAAACATGGCCTTGCTAAGTTGCTCAGGGCTTTGTTAAGTTGCTGAGGCTCCAACCTGCTTTCTTCCTGTCTTTGCTTCCCAAGTACTGGGATTACAGGCATGTGCCACCACACCCAGCTTTAAAGTATGCTTTTTGACTTATTGCCTCTATAGCAGTGATCTTACAGTATTTCCTCCTTTTCTCCCTTCTACTGTTTTTAGTTGCATTTTTCTACATTGTCAGAAAATAGTTTATGTGTTCTTTAACCCATGGAACTCACCCTGTTTGGGTCTTAACTCTACAATCGAATCCGTGAGATGCTCACTGTTCTTTGTGACGCTTCCCTGTCATCTCTTGGTGGGATAAAGTTTATTCTCTAGTAGATTCCTCAGGATGAGCACGTGTGCACAGTGTTCTCAGGTTCTGCATGTTTACACCTGTTGCGGCCTTGAGTTTTTGACACATTGCTTGAGCGCACTGTTCTTGGTTTGCAGTTTTTTCTGGAGTTTCCTGCACATGTTCCTCTACTATTGTCTTGCTTTGTATGTGTTGTTTTTGAAAAATTTGTTGCCTGTTTATTATTTATTTTTTTGTAGGTTATTTCATTTTTTTGCCTAGAAGCCATGCAAATTTTTCTCCTATCTTTAAAGTCTAATAATTTATAAGGATATGCCTAGATGTTAATAGACCTCAGTTGATTTTCTCCAGTACATGGTGGATTTTTAAATGTTCAGAATTGGGTTCCTTCACGTTTTTGTTCTGAGACATTAGAAGAATGGAGCTGCCAATCAACTGAGGTAAGTAGAAAAGGTTGGAATTGGCACCTAAAGCAGGACAGGGTGGTGCATACCTATAATTCCAGTACTTGGGAGGCTGAGATAGGAGGATCACAGGTTCGAGACCAGCCTCAGCAACTTAGAGAGGGCCTCAGCAACTTAGTGAAACCCTGTTTCAAAATAAGAAATTAAAAGAGCTAAGGGTGTAGCTCAGAGGTAGAATGCGCCTGGGTTCAATCGCCAGTAACACACACACACACACACACACACACACACACACACACCCCTTCTGAATTAGAAACTGAGACTCAGAGAGCACATTACCTTGGAGCTTGTAAGAGCAGCACAGTTTCTTATAAGGAGTGGCCACTTTGTGAAGAAATGGCCAGGTGCTGAAACTGCTCAAAGCCAGAGAGTAGGACTCACCCACCTCCCGGTGCCTGGTGCACAGCACTGATAGGTACTGCTCTGAGTTGCTGTCTAATATCCTTGGGTTCAACCTCCCCTCACGCAGGACACATCTAGTGACCAACTCCCTTGGCTCTTGATTATCTGGTGTTGTGGTTTGAATGTGTCTCCCACTACTCCCACCAATTCCTGCTAAAACATCAATCCAATGCTATAATATTGAAAGGCAGGGCCTTTGGGAGGTGGTCAGGCCACGAGGCTCTAAGCTTATGGATGGGATATGTACCTTTAGAGCACTTGTGCCAGGCGTCCTGGTGTGTGATTGTAATCCCATTACTTGGGAGGCTGTGACAGGAAGATTGCAGGTTTGAGAATAGCCTCAGCAATTTAGCAAGGCCCTGTTTTAAAATAAAAAATAGAATAGGGCTGGGTGTGTAGCCCAGAGGTAGAATGTTCCCAGGTTCAATCCCTAGTAAACACTCCCCCCCAAAAAAAATCAGTTCAAACAATCCTATGTACTTTAGTGAAGCTATCAATACCAGTGGGACTGGATCTGGAGGGAAATGCACTGCTATATACGTATACATTTCTTCACTGTAGACCTCAATATGATGTATGGTTACAAGGCACCAATAAAAGTATATTAGCTGGGTGTGGTGACCCATGCCTGTAATCCCAGTCTCTGGAGGCTGAGACAGGAGGATTGCAGATTCGCAACCAGCTTCAGAAACTTAGTGAGGCCCTCTGCAACTTAGTGAGGCCCTATTTCAAAATAAAAAATAAAATAGGGCTGGAGGTATAGCTCAGAGGTAGAATGCCTTTGGGTTCAATCCTCAGTACCAAAAAAAAGTTTATTAAAAAAATAAAGAAAATAACTCTTCTAGCTTGGACAAGGCACTGGTTTGAGGGTACTGGCTCACCGGCTGCCAACTACGTCTACCTGGTGGTGGAGCACGTGTGTGGAGGGCACTGGCTCACTGGCTGCCAACTACATCTACCTGGTGGTGGAGCACGTGTGTGGAGGGCACTGGCTCACTGGCGCACTGGCTCACTGGCTCACTGGCCGCTGACTATGTCTACTTGGTGATGGAGCATGTGTGCGGAGCACACTGGTTCACTGTGACCCATATTACACGAATATGTTGCTGCTGCCTGCTGGCCCCAAAGAGTCTCTGTGAATCCAACCAAGTAGCTCCAGTGAAGGGGAGCAGAGGCACTGAGGATTATTTAACATCAAAATGTCTCCAGTGAAAGCGGACCACTAAGAAGGACAATACCAACTCCCTGGACCCTGACATCGGCCAGCCCAGCGTGGACTCAGCTGCAGGAGGGACACGCAAACTGCCTGGGGCGTCTCCACAGGGATTGCAGTCACAGGGACATCTGGAGCCTCCTGGAGATGAGGGGGCCTCTCCGCCCCCACCTGGGAAAAAACTCAGAGATGTTTTCCTGTGAAACTTCTCCTGCCCTGATATGAAATTTCTGTTTCTTATGAATCTTTTAATAAAATTGATGATCCTGAAAAATTGGGGTGGGTGGGGGGTGGTTGGCAGGAAAGTCCTATGGGGCCAGCTTGTGGCATCACGTGTCCCTTCTCTTTCAGTGTAGAAGGGCACAGGCACCGACCCTTTGGGCATGGGGAGTTGGATACCTCCACGGGTCTCCCTGTCATTGGCTTCCTCACAGCCGTCAGTGCCAAAGTCCTCTGCCAGCCGCTGCACAAGAGAGCTCCCTGCTCTCTGCAGAAGCCTGCGCTTCTAGCAAGTCTGTCTTAATGCAGTATCTCACTCATAGCACTTGCCTGGCAAGTATTTATTAAGTTGACTTGATTTGATGACAAAACTATTGGAAGAGCCAACAGGAGGGGGCTCCCTGCTCTGTCTTTGGATAGAGCCCAGGGCTGCTCTGTAAAGTGCCATTGGATAAAAGCAGTTCTTTTCTACATGGGGACAGCTTTACACTGCACGTACTTGGGAGATATCCTGGGGCCCTGTTAAGATGTAGTTTTTTCTTATGATAGATATAAGTGGACTAACTACTATCACATCACCCCACCCCCTGCACAATTTCCACTGGCCCTTTAACACTTGGAGATTATTGGACTTAACTGTGAGGTTGAAAGCTTCCTCCTCCAGCCCCCCTTTTCTCTGCCTTGCCCCTCTGGACTTGGTGTCTCCCCTACCCACAACCTGATTCTTTCCCCATAAAAGTCTGCCTTGGGAAAAGACTTGAAGCTCATCCATCCTAAGAACTTTGGGTTTAACTTCCCCTGTGAATTTTTGCATTTTCGGAAATCTCAATGAGTAGAGTTTCAGGTGGTAGAGGTGGCCTTTTAGTGGTAGTGGTGGTATAGGTGACCTCGAGGGGTGACTTCCTGGTTCCCTTGGTCCCCGCTGGAGTCTCCTCTTATTGGCTTACTCAATGGCAGTTTGCCTCTGGCTCAGACACCTGGGCTTGGGGTACGGATGACCCTATACCCACCCGTTAAAGTACTGGAGGAGCAAACCTCAGTTCTGCCGCCACCATTTTGAGGTCTTCAAAGAATCTTGTTTCGCAATTTCATTTTGTTTTTCTTTCCATAAGTTAACCGAGGCGTCTGGCAGCTGCGATGCGGAGTCAGCAGGATTGGCTCTGTTTTCCCTTTACTGCCTGGCAACAGCTCAGATTTGAATGAGTTCTCAGCCCCAACTGTGCTTCTGGAAGTTCTCCCAAACAAAGGAGGCTGCTGAAAGAACAAGTCTTAAAATTGCATGAAATGCTACACCACGAGGCTTGAAGAAAGATAGTTCCAAGAAAAACACCACGAGACCTGAAGACATTCTATATATGGGTCACTTTTATACCCAGAAGCAGAATGTGATAAACAATTAGCAACAAAACCAGGCCGAACGTGGAAAAAAAAAGCAGATACCAAGCATAATACGTGGAATGACCCCGCTGTGGTAAAATGAATATGTAAACATATGCAGACCGTTCATTGCTTGCTTGCTATGGGCAAGGCACTTTGTTGAGCACTTTGTGTAAGAACTTTATTGTATGTAATTGACAAAACCCTGGAGAGGCATTTTACAGATAATAAAACAGAAGTGTATGGAAGTTAATCAACTTGACCAAAGTCATATTGATAATATGTAAGGAAAATTCATGATCATTAGAATTTTTTTTTTGTGGTACTGGAAATTGAAAGTAGGGGCATTCTACCTCTGATCTACACTCCCGGTCCCCTTTTTTCTATTTTTGGTTTTGAAACACGGTCTCGCTAATTTGCTGAGATTGGTCTCAAGCCTGTGATCCTCCTGTCTCAGCCTCCTATGTACTGGGATTATAGGTTTGTGCTACCTCGCCAACCTTCCTTAGAGTATTTTGAACCATTAATGTCTCTATCTGCAAGCATAAATCTTTGGTGATAAGCTGTCATATTAGTTGGTGAAGGATAATGGGTCATTTTTTTTTTTTATGTGAGCATGTCTGTTTTTCTACTTTGTCTCCAATGAGTGTTTTTGGTTAACAAAGTTATTTAAGTGAGAAAATTATTTCAAACATCTATAGAAGAGCTAAGCATATTTAACTGTTAAAGGATAATGAAAAATGTTGAATGAATTTCTTTTAGTTTGTTTGTGAAACTATAAAGTCTTCTTTATTTGTTAGATCTGTCGTAACCCTGTGCCATGGACTATGTGGTTTAGCAACAGTCATTTGTTTTTTTCACAGGTATGGAAGTTAGAAGCCCAAGATCAAGGTGTCAGGTTAGTTTCTTCTCAAGGCCTCTCTCCTTTGCTTATAGACAAACATCCTCTGTGTCTTCACATGATCTTCCCTCTGTGTGTGTCTGTGTCTTAGTCTCCTCCCCTTCCTTTTTCTTCTTGTTCTTTTATATTTTGTGGTACTGGAGATTGAACCCAGGGGCATTCTACCTCTGAGCTAGACCCCAAGCCCTATTTTATTTTTTATTTTGATACAGGGTCTCTCTAAGTTGCTAAGGGCCTTGCTCAGTTGCTGAGACTGGCCTCGAATCTGTCATCTTCTTAGAAGATGTCATCTTCATATAAGTCTCAGCCGCCCAGGTACTGGGATTATAGGCATTGCTGCCAGACTTGACCTCCTCTTCTCGTAAAGACACCAGTCACCAGTCACACTGAATAAGAGCCCACTCATAGGAGCTCATTTTACCTTTGTTTCTTCTTTAAAATCCCTGTTTCCAAATACAATCACATTCTGGGGTGTACTAGGGCTTAGGAATTCAACATATGAAGTTTAGAGGGGACACTGTTCAGCCTATAACAACTTCCATCATAGAAATGTATAACTTAAATAACTCAGGGCATTAAAAATTGGTACCATTGATAAAAAGTATCATTAACAGAAGTTTGAGAGTACCTTAGGTTTTCTCTGCAAACATTCCATTTCTGAAATAAAGATTATTCTCACAGTAAAACTTATAATACTTTCTCAAAGACTCCAAAAAGAGCCATGGAAAGGCCTGATGCTACTAATATAGATGCACAGTTGTGTAAGAGGAACTTAAAACCACATGCCAATCATCATTCTGTCCTGTTTTCCAGTTATGTTTTGCACTTGGGATTCAAAAATTTCTCTCTTCTCATATTTCCTGAGATATATGTGACATTTTAGCAAATTTTCTAGAGCGCTATAAATCCCAAGATGCTGCATCTGAATAGGCCATTTTATTTTATTTGGTTTTCATTTTCAGTGGTGAATGGCTCACTCAAGCTTAGGAGCAATGGGGAGTTTCACAATGGCCTCAGTGAGGATACAATAAACTGAATGGAAGAAATCCCCCCACCTCGCTTCCCTATCTTTGACAAGATCAACAAGTATTAGGGTCAGACAGAAGATGACCTCTTTCTCCACAGAGTCCCTGATGCTGGTGGTGACTGGCCAGGAAGAAAACCTCCATACCCTTTCCACTAGCTCGCAGACTCTCAGAGGTCTAGCCCTGCTTCCTCCCGCCACCCTCTGCTGAGTACTGTCCATCCAACAAGGTCTGACCAAGAACTCCACTTGTCTCCTCTGGAATGCCTTTCCTGACTGGACCTTCAAATAGTGCTGCCTTTTCTAGAGATCTATAGACTGGTCTAGAATGAAACTCATAGAAGACAGGGAACTCTTCTTATTCTCAGGATGGTTTTATTGTAGTAATGCTCAAAAAAGAAGTGAAAAGTGAATGAATCAATGAATGAGGCTTGGATAATGGGGCTCTCACTTTATTAACTATCTATAGTGCTGTCTAACAAATGACCCCAGAAGATAGCCTTTAAAACAATAAACATTTATTACCTCACAGTTTTGGGGGCCAGGAATCTGCCTTAAGGTCTCTCATAAGGCTGTGGTAAAAATGGCGGTTGGAGCTGTCCTCTCCTGTGAAGTTTCAGCCTCATCTGAGAGTCGAGGTGGGGGAGGACCTGGTTTCCAGTGACTGGTGCAGTTATGGCATGATTAGTGTCTTGCTGAAGGTTAACACTGAAGGCCTCTCAGTTCTTTGTCATGCGGGCTTCTCCACCAGGAAGCTTCCAGCGTAGCAACTGGCTTTCTTCAGCCAATGGCCACGGGGGAGAGGAAAGACAAATGGATATCAGAGCCCAGGAGTGATATCCTACTATTCTGCCATATTTTATTCCCTAGAAGTGAACCACTGTGTCCCACCTATACTTAAGGAGAAGCGATTACACAAGGACATGGATACTAGGAGGCAGGGGACACTGGGGCCTTCTTAGAACTTGCTTTCCACAGAGTCTGCTTTTTTTTGCTTGTTTTTGCTGTGTTTGGTATTTTTCCTTCCAGGAAGTCAGTTTCATGGAACAAGGTTCCTGTGACTTCAAATTGATAAATGCATAACTTGCTCTAATTTTAAAAAAGGTCTCAGAAAGGTTCAAACGGTGGCTCTTGCTGTTCTTTTCACTCCATTAATTGGGCCTCCACTGTAATTTTGAGTGATTTCCCTGGATTTTCTCTTCCTTTCCTCTGTAGGCCAATGATAATTCTAGGTTTCTTACCCACCCTCAAGTAGGACTCCTCTCACTATGTCATCAGGAAGACTATTCTGGTTTCAAATTGGCCAAACTCTTTAAATCCATCCACAAATCCAAAATGAAAAAAAAATCTTTGACTTTGTAGAATATTACTGCATGATCTCAATTTGGGTTGAGAAAATTTTTAGGGTTAGGATAAGAAATGCTTATATTTGAAATACTAAATTCCTACCACTAATTGTTAATTCAAAACTGACAAGAATATGCCTAAGTAAGCATGTAAAAGTTCATTAGTATGAATAATTAGCAACTCTCACACAAAGACAGGAAGTACTAGTACTGGAGGTTGCAGACCTGGTTCTGAGGTTTGGTGTGTGACAATAGAAGGATCGGTGAAACATTTGCCTTGAGGTCTTTAAAGCTGTAAAGTGGGACTAAAAGTACTGACCTCATAGTATTATTCTAAAGATCAAATAAAGTAATTTATATTTATTGACAAAGAAATAGATTAAAAATATATTTGGTTGTCATGATTGGATAATTTTCTATCGGTACATTGTAATTATACATCATAGGTTCAGAGTGATAGAAACATACATACACAGCACTCCTTTTGTGTTTTCCTCTGGTCTTCCCTTCTCTCCCCGCATAGATAGTATTACACTGAGCTGAGTGTGGAGTTGCAAGCCTGTAATCCCAGTACTTGGGACACTGAGACAGAAGGGTCACAGGTTTGTGGCCAACCTCAGCAATTTAGAGAGGTCCTCTGCAGCTTAGTCAGACCCTGTTTCAAAATAAAAAAATAAAATAGGGCTGGGGGGTGTAGCTCAGAGGTAGAATGCCTCTGGGCTCAATCCCCCCAAAACCCCAAAAGATAATATACATTGATACAGATAACTTCATGTATGAACTAGGTTTATTTGAATTATTTCTATTACCAGCTCTCCCCTTTCTCCTCCCCACTTCCCTCCTCAAATGCCCTTCCACTAGTTTCCTAGTGTCTCCCCTCATTTATCTGAAATCCTCTTTGTTTCCCAGTTTTTCTCTAGCTTTCACATGATTGGATAATTTATTTTTTAAAAATGGCCATTGGCCTGGTATGGTGGTGCAAGCCTATAATCCCAGTATTTGGGAGGCTGAGCTAGAAGGATCACAAGTTTGAGGCCAGTCTCAACAATTTATCAAGATCCTCAGCAATCTAGTAAGACCCTGTTTCTTTAATTAAAAAAAAGTTAAAAAATATGGAGAGGTTCGTCAGATTATAGAGGAATGCTGCCAAGTATGAGTCAATTTGCTAGTTGTAAGACCTTGGGTAAATTACTCTATGCCTCTATGCCTCATAGAGCTATACAGGTAGGTAGGTAGGTAGTAGGTAGGTAAGTAGGTAGGTATATAGGTATGTAGACACAAATACATAGACATTTTTAAGATAGCCCAGAGCCTCTGGCCATTTGGTAGTTGGCAATAGCTCATTAATGGCAGATCCCTAGGCATACAAAGGCACGATGAAGTTCATGGAACTAAAACAACAGGTGTTCAAAGAGCAGATGGGAAGGTGACACTAGAGATGAGAGGTCCCCAATGCGCTAGGAATTTCCTGGAGGGGAGGATTGCACCCAGAGAAGATCCATCTCTCCAAAGTGCTGTGCTGAGACATGGTCTAAACCAGGTCTAATGTGATTGCCTGGATTCAGGTGGCTCTTGGGCACCTAGATCTCAGAGCTCCTGGCACATTTACTCTGGTGGCAACCGAGTGAATCCCAAGATGCTGGACCCAGCACTGTAATTCCAACATCTAATACTGCATGGCTGCTGAATCACACTTGTCACTTATTTATAAACAAACACACAAATACATGAATGAAGGAGTACAGGGTTTTTCTACTAAGCATCTTTTACCATTGTATATTGACCCAGTTTCCTGCGGTGTGAGTATTGGACTAGATGATCGTCTTTGTGTAAGTACAAAATGGGCAATGTGCCTCCTCTGAGGGCTTGAACATGCTGGAGAAATTGACTTCAAGGCTTCCTGGCCTTTCTCCAGGGAGAAGGAGAAGAAGAAGCAAAACATATTATTTTCCCTCCCTGTCCATAAATGTCTAACTGCTAGGCATAAGTGTTCCAGAAAACCTCACCCTTGGACTAAGGTCAGGAAAAGAAAACGCCAGGCTTTTCACAGAGTAAATGCAGATAAGATTTTGACTGAAGGCTTCAGCTCTGAGGAATGCTGTTTATTTTACCAACATACAGGATTACCTGGCCCTAGGCCTGAGCAGCCGTGCCTGCTGGTGGAAACCCAGGACTGGACAGGAGCTGCTGAGAATTGCTTCTTCCAGGAAGTCAGTCTTGCAGCTGTTTTGTCCAGGCAGCTACACAGCCAACTCACACATTCCTTCATTTAAATATCCTTCCTCAGTACAAACACAGCAGTCTTAAGAATCTTGACTTTTCCTTGTATCACTCACTTCTGACTTTTCATAATGACTCCAAATTGCATTACTTTAGAAGAAAAAAAAATGGCTCCCTTTTATCAGGCTACCAAACCAAGCATTATAGACAATTGTGGTCACCAAGATGTCAAGGCATGAGTTTTTGAATCTCCTTTGAAAGTTAGGGTAAATATGAATCTGGCAACAATCTTAAAGCATAATTTTTGTGTGTGTGTGTGTGTGTGTGGTACTAGGAATGAACCCAGGGGCAGTCTACCTCCAACCTACACTCCCAGCCCTTCTTAGTTTTTGTTTTGAAAGAAGGTCTTGCCAGGTAGCTGGTCTGGAACCTGCCATCCTCCTGTCTCAGCCTCCCAAGTACTGGTATTACAGGTATGTACCACCACACCTGGACAAAAACAAGACTTTTAATTGAATCTGGACCCCAAAATATTCTGCCCGAGTGAATAAGTGGCCCCTCTAAGCACACTTTGAGAAAGCAGAGATTAGCTTTCTAAGGTTTTCTGGGACATCTGTGATATGCACCAGCACTCTTGCCAATCCATTCCTTACAGATCATTGTAATCTTTAAAATACAAACGTGTTGCACACAGATTCCCACAAGGTCTCTGTGGCTTGGCATGTGGGCTCTGCATGTCTCCTGCTTCACCACTTGCCTTCAGCTCTAGCTACACAAGCTCTGAGTGGTTTTCAGTCTCCCCGCTCTCTTCCACCAGCAGTCTTTGCAAGCTTCCTGTCTTCCTCCAGCTTCACCTAGCTAACTCTTTTTTTTTCTTTTGGTGGTACTGGGGATTGAAACCAGGGAAAGTCTACCTATGAGCTACACTTACAGCCCCCCTTCTTTTATTTTTCGTTTTGAAACAGGTTCTCACTAGGTTGCTGAGAGTCTTGCTACATTGCTGAGGTTGCCCTTGAACCTGCGATCCTCCTGTCTCAGCCTCTCAAGTACTGGAATTACAGGTGTATGTCACCATGCCTTGCTCACCTGATTAACTCTTACCCTTCATTCCCATTGCAGCTAATTGTTACCACCTCAGGAAACCCATTCCCAACTCCAAGAACTGAATGATTTCTTTATTTTTCTGCTTTTTTTCTACTTATTAGTCAGTGACATATGCTCCACCATTAGACTATAAGCTCCATAAAGGTAGTAGTGTGTTTTCTTCTATTTTTGTTTGTTTGTTTGCTATTGTATACGTAGGGCTTAGAAGAGTCTCAGTTCTTAGATCTTACAGCAGGGGCTTTGGAGCCATTGGGACTTGAGTTGGAGTTTGAAAACACAATAGTAGCTAACACAGTCATGAACACTTATCTCAGGCATCATGTTGGCATTTAGACTATTTTCTAATTTAATTTTCACAACAACCTACAAGCTGGTAGGTAACAGAAATCTAACCACAGCACAGGATCAAACACAGGCTTCGAGCAGGGCGTGGTGGTGCACACTTGTAATCCCAGTACTCGAAAGGCTGAGACAGGAGGATCGCAGGTTCGCAGCCAGCTTCAGGAACTTAGTGAAGTCCTCTGCAACTTAGTGAGACCCTGTTTCAAAATAAAAAATAAAATAGAGCTGGGGTGTAGCTCAGAGGTAGAATGCCCCTGGGTTCCAACCCCAGTACCACCAAACAAACAAACCACAGGCTTCACTGTCCTCATACTAAGGAGTCAAGGAGCAGGCAGTCCGGGGCTGACACAGGTGCTCGAGAAATCATCAAGGTTCAGCTTCTAACTTCCTCCTCCTCCATGCTCATGATGTGGGTTTTAACCCCATGGTCATAAAATGGCAGATTCACTTAAGGCATTGCATTGACATCCCAGCAGAAAGACAGCAAAAGCAAGGAGGCTAATACCTGGAAAGAAAACCTCGCCTTGTGGCCCCTAGTAGACTTCAGACTTCAACTCCATCCCTCTGGTTATAACAGTGGCAGGATTGGCTCAGAAATGGAAGCTTTTGTTTTTGTTTTTTCAGTCTGAGCACATAGTGGCCTAAAAACTTTAGAGTTGTATAATGAGGAAGAAGGAGGTAATGGATATTGGACAGGCAGATAGCCAAGCTGCCACAAATAGTATGACCATTATTCTCATTTGACACACAAGGAAACCTAGACATTGAAGGTCAAGTAACTTGCTTAAGGTCATATGGTTAATAAGTAGAAAAGCTGGTACAAACACAGGCAATCTCATTTCCAGAGTCTGAACTTTTAAACCCATGCCAGGGTTTGAACTGGAAAGTGGGGCGGGGGGAGAAGGCACCTTGATGGTGTTAACAAAGGTGCCCAGGTGGGAATGGTCACGAGCAAGCGAGGCCCTGGGGCTGCAGCAGGGGAGCTACACCAGGAGTGGCAGGAAGCAGGATGGCAAAGGCGACGTGGATTCATGCTATCTCCTCGATTTACCTTCTGCACCATGAGCTGTGCCAGTCCTGAGACTGCAATAATAACGATGTAAATAGACATGAAGGATTAGCAAGAAGTGACAATTGTCCAGGAGGTAAAAGCCAAGTCAAAGAGTGTGACCAGGATCAGTGCATTAGGAGATGCCAACTATGAGCTGAGCCAGAACCCAGTGTCTGTGCAAATCAGACGCTGCAGCCCAGGGAGAGTCCAGGATGTTCTGAACGTCAAGATGCGTCCAGCAGTCTTAACAGATGTAGGAGCTGGAGGCCAGGGTTGATGGTTTGGGGTCAGAGATCTGAGAAACTGGAGTCCTGGAATCTTACATCCTTTAGGCCTTGTTCATTTATGGCAGTATTTGTACCTTCCAGTATCTTTGGAATGTTATTGGTACATTAAGCAAGCATGATGACCCTAGACTATCAAAGCACCAAAGAAACGCAGAGACATGTTTCCACTGGAGCTTATTACTTTCAAATATTACCTTTGTTATTTCACAGGGTAACGGGAGTGGGCACACAAACAAAAAGGTGAAATTAATAAGAAGGAGCTGTGCCAAGTGGCTGGCACCTCAGCATTAGATCATGTGCCTTACTGTCATTCCTGAGTGTGGAGCTTGTACTATGAGATGTCTCAGCTTTGTTAAGAAGGCCTTCCCTGTGATAGGAGAGGCTCCACCAGAGACCGTGGCTTTGCTCTGAGTGGCGAGCTTCCTGGACTGGTAGTGTTTAAACAGAAGCTAGAAGACCGTTGAGGAGAGAGGTTTCGGAATTGTTTCCTGCATGGAGTTTGACTAAAAGGAATTCACATCTGCATTTCCATAATTGTACGGTATGCTCATCTGAAAGCAATCTGAATCTCTGGCTCCAAGCAGGAGTCTGAATGTATCCCCACCAGAGTCTGCTGCCAGTCAGATAGTAGGAGAGGCTTTGCAGGGCCTGCTTCCTCATATGTTTCTCTTTTGTCCAATAGAAAAAGTCTAGAACATGAGGTATTTGGGAATATAGTTACAATGACTATTTCCAGCAACTAAGAGAAAGAAATTCAGCTTTGAGTGCTAGGCACTTATTCTAACATCCTAAGCCTCTGCATGCATGTGGCCAGCCTGAAAACACAGACACACATGTCCACACTTATGAAGCAAAGCAAATCCATTTCATCGTAGCAGTTCAGCTCTTGAGCACTGGCAACTGTTGAGTTTGAGTCCAGGCTCCTCTAACTTTCTAGCTCTGAGTCTGGGGCCACTAATTCAACGTCTCTGTGCTTGTTTGCTCATCTATAAAACGAGGGCAGTGGCTCTTGTGAGGATTAAATGGGCTGTTACCTGCTTAAAATAGTGACTGGCACATAGAAAACACTCAAAATACAGCCATTATGATTTTAGACTTTCTAGGAAAAACATAAGCACAAAGAAGAACTAAAAATCACCCTCATATGCAGGAGAACCACCGTTAATTCCAAGAGTATCGTCCCGGTCTGTTTTCATGTGCTGCGTTCTGTTTACTGTCACTCTGGAGTCATGCCCAGTCTCTCTAGGGTTCCAATGCACATGTGTGCATACACATACACACATACAGATATACACACACGCACACACATGCATGTATATACACTTACACATATATTTTTATGCTTCTTGGGAAGGTTAAAATATGTGTCTCAATGATTAGATAATGCTGCACAAATATGTATTCAAGACTTAGCTATGTACTAGGAAGTGAAAATTTGCTTTAATAGTTATCATGGAGTCATTTTTCAAAGAACACAAATAGTTTGACATTTTTGCATGAATTGTCTGAATAAGGGAAAGTATATATTCTTCCTTGGGTTGCTTTGTTTGAATATTTATGTTTTGGGATTACATAAATATGGAAGACCTGAAAACTGAAACAGATGGCTTATTTACAACTTGTGCTCCATTTAAAAAGGGAAAATTTATATCAGTAGCTCTGATTGTAAATTACTGGTGGGTTTCTGAAGGTGGTGCGGGTAGCTGGCATACTCTTTCCCACTGGATCTGCTCCTGCCTTCCCTCCCGCCTTCTCCTCGTGCAGCCATCATTTATCTTGGGTTTCTGAGGTATGAAGCTATAGATTCTTTATTGTACAGACATGGATCCGAAAGAGAGGGAGGTATGGTTTTTTTTCCCAAAGAACTGTGGGGCAGTTCATCTCCTGTTTACTCTCTGCACTCCGAATGTTCTCTACTAAGTTCTTCCCTTCAGTGAACAGTGATTCTTGCAGGTCTAGGGACCATGCGTCTCATTGGTGAACAACATCGCACAGTTAAGTACATGGTAAACAAAATCCAATGATGTCCATGTGACCACTTATGTTCTCTATGGCTCTAAGTCCTGGGTTCCATCATCTGACCCTCCTGGGCCTCAGATCCTTGGCCCCTGGCCTTTCCTAGTCCTGAGTAGCTGTGCTAATGACACCTCTTCTTCTCAGATAACCATTTCCTTTATTCCAGGGCTTTCTGGGGTGAAGAATCATTTTATAGGTGGGACATATGGCACACAGGGAAAGTTATTTTTGTGTCCCTCAAACTAGACCATATAGATGATTATTTATCTGCCTAAATGATAGCTGGTTTCATAAACAATGGCTATGTTTGCTGTTTTTGTTTTTAGAGTGGCCATTTTAATAACTGCTTACATCAGCACTATGAGAAGATTAATGAAAGAGAAGAACCAAGACCGAAATGTAAGTGCCAGCTGTGCTTCCTTTATTATTGCAGCATCCCTGATTGAACTCAGGGACTCGTGCATACTAGGGAAAGTATCTACCACTGAGCTGTATCCCCAGCCTAGCTTTGCATATTTAATAGCAGGGTACTTTTATGTTACCAGCATTACATTAAAATTATTATTATTATTATTATTATTATTATTATTATTTGGCACTGGGGATTGAACCCAGAGGCATTCTACCTCCAAGCTACACCCCCAGCCCAATTTTATTTCTTATTTGGAAACAGGGTCTCACTAGGTTTCTGAGAGCCTCACTAAGTTGCTGAGGCTGGCTTTGAACCTGCAATCCTTATATTAAAATTAAATTGTAGCAAGCACTAGTCTGAAAACTCTAAGAAAAACTAGAGGTGACACATTTCAATCTCACATTTTAAGGGCATTAGAAAATTGAAATCTTGTCTATACTTATGTTTATATTGCAACAAACCTAGATTTGAAAGATGCATTATTTTGTAAGTTAATACATCAAACAGCAAAGAAAATCCAAGCGTAGTGGCGCACACCTATAATCCCAGTACTTGGGAGGTTGAGATAGGAGGATAGCAGGTTCAAGGGTAGCACATGGTAACTTGTAGTAACTTAGAGAGCTCCTGTTTCAAAATAAAAAATAAAAAAGGGTTGGGGGTATAGCTCAGTGGTAGAACCCCCTTGAGTTCAATCCCCAGAACTGAAAAGAAAGAGTATTTGTAATGACTAGAAAATGTGAGCCAATTAATAGGAAATTGGTCAAAGGACATCATTGGCATATCACACAGAAGAGGTAATAAAACTGTCAATGTTATGGCTTGAATTGTGCCCCCCAAATGCATATGTTGAATTCCTAACCCTCCCAGAATGTGACCGGGTTTGTTTTTGTACTGAGGATTGAACCCGGGGGCATTCTACCCCTGAGCTAGACCCCCAACCCTTTTTATTTTTTATTTTGAAATAGGATATTGCTAAGTTGTTGAGGGTCTTGCTAAGTTGCTGAGGCTGGCCTCCAACCTGCGATTCTCCTGTGTCAAGTACTGGGATTAAAGGCATGTCCCACCATGCCACAAAATGTGACTGTATTTTGAGATAGGGTCTTTAAAGAAGTAATTAAGTAAAATTGGGTCATTAGGGTATGGCTATTCCAATATCCTTATAAGAAAAGGTGATTAGGACACAAATGCAGACAGGGAAAGGTCATATAAAGGCAGGGAGAAGAGGATCATCTGTAAGTCAAGGAGAGAAGACTCAAAGAAACCAATCCTGCGGACACCTTGATCTCAGACTCCTGGCCTCCAGAATTATGAGAAAATAAATTTCTGTTGTTTAAGCCACCAAGTCTGTGGTGCTTCATTATAGCAGCCTTAGGAAATTAATACAGTCAATACATTTACAAATAATGAAGTACAAGTACAAATTTACAAACAATGAAATAATGAAACAACAATTTGAGCATGTAACTACCATGTACTTGTGGGTGGCAATGTTATTTGGTGCACTTTGAAAGGCAATTTGAATCAATAAAAATTTGAAATTTGCATTCCCTTTGACCAAACGCTTATACCCCAAACAGAAATTATAGGTATAAATATAATTGATTAAAGCTTAAAAACTAAAATCAACTAACATGTACATTAAAAGGGGATTACACATTATGGAACATTCATAAAATGGAATAAGTGTGCATTTTTTTAAAATAATGAGATGACTCTATATACACTGGCATAGAAAGATGTCTATGACTTGGAATGATGTACATGATGTATTGTTAAATTAAAACTAATTGCAGAACAGTGCATGGAGAATGGTCATATTTATTTATACTCAGTATATATTTTCCCACCAGTTTGGGAGGATATAAAATTATGATCATCCTTTTTTTTGAAGAGTTGAATTATTTTTATTGAGGATTATGTAAATCTACCTTATCTAAAATTTATGTATTAATTTTAATTGGTTATTCTGTCAGAAAACTATTAAGATTTGTCGTAAGATTTTACTAAAACACCCGTAAAATTTGACACATGTAAAATGAAGTGGGAAATTTTGACCACCAGAAAATTAATATAGATTGTCTTGAAATACCCATTTAATTGAGATGAGAGAAATGGTTCTGAAAACACTGTTTCAACTGTTTAAACCTGGCCTCTTTGCAAACTGGACAATATGCTAAAAGCACAACAGAAAGTTCTCTAAGTTTTAAGAAAAATGGGAGTTAATGTTTTTTACCAGCTGGTCTAAGGCATTATTAGTTTTTTTTTTTTTTTTTTTTTGCGGTACCGGGGATTGAATGCAGGGGCGTTCTACCTCCGCGCTACGCCCCCGGCCCTATTTTTTATACTTTATTTTGAAACCGGGTCTCACAAAGTTGCGGAGGGCCTCACTAAGGAGAGAGAGAGAGAGAGAGGGAGAGAGAGAGCGAGAGAGCTGAGGCTGGCCGCGAACCCGGATCCTCCGGTCTCCGCCTCCCAAAGTACTGGGATTACAAGCGTGCGCCACCACGCCCGGCATTATTAGTTTTGAGAAGCAATTAATCACATATTATCATATAGATAATACGTGAGGAAATGGATATTGCCTGAGCTTCATTGGCACTATGGCAAATATCTAAGATAAAAACAATTTCAAGATAGAAACTAGTAAAGGATTCGCCTTATTGAGTTGGCATACTCTTTGGGTTACAAAGAGTTAATTCTGGTTAGTTTCAGATCTAAAATTCATCATTCATTTACCCATTCATTTACCAAATTTTTATTTAGAATCACTAGTTGGTATCAAAGTGCTGGATGCATCTTCCCTGTTGTGAGTCCCCTTGAGACCAGCTGAGCTATGTGTCCCGTGGGAGCTGCCTCTGCCCTTCTCACCTGCCCTGCTGAGCAACTAAAAACCAGTTGCTGTCACAATGCCTATCCCTTGTTTGATCAGGCATGGATTCATATGACTCCCCAACTCCCTGACCTGACCTTATGTGGGTGCTTCACTCATTCAAGGGACCATTTGATATCCCTACCTGATTTTTACATGTTGATGCTTGACTGTATCATGAGGAGCTGCAGGCACCGGCTTTGGTTTTGGCAAGGTACTTTGTTTTGTTGTGTTCAAATTATTAATAGCTTTTTTCAAGCAAAAATTCTTTTGATGTTTGTTATTCCCCTGAAAGTGTTCAGTCCCAAATGAAGTTTGGCACCATTCATAGTTACCACCCAACTGCATTTATGTTTGACATATCACATAGTTTTCAGATCTGTAAACTTGTGAGCTTGAAGACAAGCTTCCTTCAAAGCATATTTCAGTCTCACATGAATCTCAAAGGATCCAATTAGGCCTTATCTAATCCAAGCTGCTGTTCCCCTGCCTTCCTCTGGCCATTGTTATTTATCTTGTCCACTTTTATATTTATTTTATTTATTAATTTTGGTGGTACTGGGAATTGATACCCCTAGCTACACCCTCAGCCCTTTTTTTTTCTTTTAATTTTTTGTTGTTTTTGTTTTGAAACAGGGTCTCACTAGGTTGCTGAGGCTGGCTTTGAATCTGTAATCCTCCTGTCTCAACCTCCCATGTACTAGCATGTGCCACCACTCCCAGCTTCTTGTCCACTTTTAAAAAGCCTTGCTTTTTCTTGATTATTTTCAGGGGCTTACCAATCTTTTAATATAGATACTCAAACAATATTATATATGGTACCACTCAAAGGATGATATTCAGAACAGCTTTTTGCCTGTGCAAGGGGAAGAAAAAATAATTTAGGACAAAAGGCAGTATTTCCCAAAATATAATTTTATTTATGTATATAAATATATAGCAGCAACTGATAACTGGCTAGACACCGCTGTGGCCAGGTTTGTTGTGTGTTCTGTAGGCAGAGGGTAAAACCCAAGATAAAGTACCTGTCAGACTTGCTTAAATGTATGTCAATCTCATTGCACCCACCCTATCTCTAGCTGTGTTCAGTGCACCTTCTTTTATTTCCAAGGTTCCAGCAGAACCATGTCTATAGGCATGAAGATACAATCACACTTGCTTTTTTTTTTTTTGCGGCACTGGGGATTGAACCCAGGGGCATTCTACCTCCGAGCTACACCCCCAGCCGTATTTTTTATTCTTTGTTTTGAAACAGGGTCTCACTAAGTTGTGGAGGGCCTCACTAAGTAGCTGAGGCTGGCCGCGAACCCGGATCCTCCGGTCTCAGCCTCCCAAGTACTGGGATTACAAGCGTGTGCCACCACACCCGGCTTGCTTTTTCTTCTTACTCATCTGTCTATTATATTTTGAGGTACTGGAGAACAAAAGATAGCTTTTTAGTTTTTTAATTTCTGTAGTCCCAAAATTTAGCATTGTGCCTCATATAAGCAGCCAAGAAGTATTTGTTTGATTTAACATGACTTGATTTAATATGACTAATAATACCCAATCAATGTCTGCTTGAAAATTCTGTTTTCTTGAAAATGCTGAATGGTCCCAGGTTGCCCAGACAGGCTAAGAACGAATTCCTTCCAAGCCGGGCATGGTGGCTCATGCTTATAATCCCAAGTAGTTGGGAGGCTGAGACCGGAGGATCTAGGTTCGAAGGCAGCCTCAGCTACTTAAGTGAGGCCCTCAGCAACTTAGTGAGACCCTGTTTCAAAAAAAAAAAAAAAAGAATAAAAAAAATAGGGCTGGGGGTGTAGTACCTAAAAAAAAAAAAAGAATGAATTCCTTCCAAACACTCCAAGCCCCTAATCTCCTTTTGCCTTTTGGGGGCTTTAGACATGCTCTGGCCTGGACACTCTTGGGTATTCTCCTTTAGAGCCAGCTACACACTTGGCAGGAATCCTTTTGGGACAAGAGGCACCTGCTAAGTAAGCTACATGCTGCAAAAGAAGGAGACTGTGAAATACTGCTTTCGTGCTGCAGACAGATCAACATGACTACTAAAATTTGTCAAGGAAATGAACTACAGGGGGAGACTATCTGCTTTGTAGGAAGATTTTTTCTGTGAAATTCTCTTTAAAAAGCAAGTATGTATACAAGCATTTTTTTCCCAAGGAGAAATTAGGTATTTTAATTTGATTCTTAGAAGGATCTGGGATCCATGAAGGCCATTTAAATGGCTTCTAATTTGATATGATGTTTCTCTGTGGGAAAGACATCTGGGCCTCTTCATATTTCTTGCAACAGTACCCAGCACATTTTGATCAATAGGGGTTTGTTTGGACAAAATAAATTGATGCTAAAAGCAAGGCTTATTTGAAAACCATCACTATCCAGGAATGACATCATCTATCACTGTGCTTTGTCCTGTTGAACCAACAAACCAGCATCAGGGTGAGCAGTCCAAAGCATTTATATTAATGCTGTAGCACATCCTTGTAAAAGAGCTGCAAGAGAAAAGGGATGCTCTACCTAGGTATGTCTACAGCAAGGGGGAGCAGATCATGGAGTTTACATGAGGGTTTAAGGAATTTGGGCTCAGGACTGCAGTCAGTTTTTTTCAGTGTGTAACAAGTTAAATACCTTTATCAACACCTGGGAATGTTCACAGTCCTGGCTTGGATTCAAGCCTGCAGAGGACACCCTGCAGCTGGCTGGGTCTGAAATTGGTCAAGTGATCTGTTGATCTTCAGTAGGGACATAGAAAGAGTGGGGCACTGGGGGGCCCTCCACATTGCTCTGTACCTTCACTGGAGTGCACTAACTGCAGTGGTTACTGGAAAGAATTTCTATCTTTCTGAAATACAGGAATTTTCTATTTTATTTGTACACTTTGAAATTTCTACTACCACTCACTTTTATTGGTAGGATATTTACATTTGTGAAGATTTCACATTAGATTCTCAAAATTCCATCGAGTAGTACTTCCAGGAATAAATAATTATTAGTGCTTATTGATTGTACAAATTAATGGGTTTCATTGTGACATTTCCATACATGCATATACTGTGCTTTGATCATATACACCCTCCAGGAAGTAGGGCTTCTGTGATAATATAAATGAGACCTGGTTTCCTTCAGCTAGGAGGATATTTTCTTATTTCCTTTCCTTGAAAAAAAAAAAGTGGAGCAGAGGTCATGTGAGATCTACTGATTCAAATTTTAAATACAGCAAAACAATCCACACTGGTCGATAACCCTGGCCATAAAAGTGGGAGACCAGAACAATTTGAAACAGCAGGTGACTTTTATAACAAAGCTCACAGTATGGATTAGGCTAGCACCTTGTCACCACAAAGGAAAAGGAAAAAAAAGTGTTTTTTCTTTTCTAAAGTGACAGCATAACTTGCTAGCTTAGCAAATGTTTTTCTCTGTTAAAGTTTGGCAAAGAATGTGGTGTGACGTGGAGGCCCTCTTTATCCTTAGCCCTTCCTCCCGCCCCCGACTGTACCATTGTATCCAAGATACTGGGGCGACTGAAAAGGATAGGGAGCAAATCAGTAATTGTCAAAACCTGTCCCCTTTAGGCATGCAGCACTGGCAACTTTCTTTTAAGTTGATAATAAGCTTAATCCATTCGGGAACTTACTGGGTTTACAAGGTCACTGCGAGAGACTGCAGTGAACTTTGGACCAGAGTTGAGGGGTGAGGTAAACAACAGGACTATAAATATCAGAGTTTGTTGCTGTGGCTTTGTGGAACTACCCCAGCTAGGCAAAGAGAAAGGAAGCAAGCTGGTCTGGTCGGAAGGGGTTGTGTAAGTAGGAACTTTGTGTTTTCCAATACTTGATTCTTTTAGAGTTTGGGAAATATTTTTTTGAATCTGATAAAGTGTGTGTTTTTTTCTTATAATAGACTTAGAAAAAAGATAGGTAAAGGAAATAAAATAATAAAAGAGGGAAAAAAAATAAACCCCCAAAAAGTCAGTGCTTGGGTGTGGTGGGTGAAATTCCCAATGTGCACTTTTGATGCTCTTGTTGATTTCTTTCTTGCCCTGTTATAGCTGAGCGCAGGGGAAGGTGGAGAAATTTACCACTTTCACTTTGCAGAGGCTGTCATGTTAAATAGGCACTAGTATATGATCACATCGAAGTATTTCCCATCCAAATGCAGAGTGAGAACAAATGGGGGGAACAAACAAAACAGCCCCATGGGTTTGAAGAGCACTGACTGAAATATGCTCATTCTACAGTGTTGTAGAAATGTCCAGGAATATTGTGAATAGATTCAAGGAAAAATAAATAAATAAACAGGTGGGTGGGGTGGGTAGGCTCCATCCACAGTGCAGAAGGGATTAAAAGCCAAGTTGACATGGGGTGGTCTGCCAGTGAATGCAAAGCTTTGCAGTGTCAGTGGGGAATGGGAGCCTTCAGGTAAAGGAGGGGCTTCCGAGGCTGCTCAGATGGAGAGGGTGAGAAAGTACCTACATATCCTGCTTTTACTGGGGGATTTTAAACAAATATGGGTCTATGTATGGACAACTAATCCAAGTTCTGTAATTGAAAAGTGATGAGATTATTGAAATTTACAACTACTTTCTAATTGTTATTGGGTCAGTTTCCAGTGAATCCAATTTTGTTATCTGTATTAATTTTATACAGCCACCTGGCAACTATAATTAAGTAAAAAAATTTATTGTATAAAAATGGTTTGAAGCAAACAAAATTGAATAGCCTATTGATTATAATGATAGAAAAATCTGAAAGTGTGAAATCTTTAATCCACTGCCCTCTGCTAATGGCTTATTCATTAGAACCCTAAATGAGGTTTATAGAGAAAAATAGTAGGAACAAGCTAAATAACTTTATTAGCACCTGGGAATGGGAAATGAGAGGAATAGTCTTTTCTTTTATATTTGTTATTTAGCAGCTTGAAACTACGTGCTTTATGGCAAAATGAGAATATCAAATGTCTTTATGCTGAAGACTCTACATAACTACTGAATTTATTTTTATTTGTTTTGCAATGCTGGGGTTGAACCCAGGGTCTCTCATGAATTCATAGTCTAGAAAACGGGAAATCTAGCCATTCTATTAAGAAACAAAACAGCTTATTCTGATGTTCTTTTTGCCATCCTGGGGCCTAAAACTTGCTGCTATAGTTATTACATAAATGTGCTGTCTAGTCCCAGGGAGCTTCCTGAAAATAGTGGCAGCCAATAAGAAGACTGAGTGTAGATTTTATGAGTCTTACATGGTCAAGGGGCAGTGAATTTGTGGTCCTCCTCCTTGGTCAGGTTTTTCCTCCTCTGGTCATGTTTATCGTGGGTGTGGTTATAGCATTATGGTAGGTAGTCTTGTATCTGAAGAGATTCAAATCCTATATTAACATAGAGTGATACTTTAAGGATTAAGAAGCAGAGGGAGTCATATACAAAATATTTATAAATATGGAAGGTTAGAACTTGAAGAGATAAGGGACGTGAGTCACATTCGTACTGGTATCCTGTCCCCAGTGCCACCTCCTTTCTATGCTGCTCTTCTCATTTCTGTGCAGAGTTCCCTACTTACTCTTCCCTTCCGTAGATTGGGAGAGGACAGAAAGAAGCAGACAGAACTTGGTGTATACCAAATGAAACTCAGATTATGTTTGCAAAATGCTACGTGGCTATATAAGCCAGCCTGAACACCTATCTAAACATGTATCTTCTCTTAGAGAAGTGCTTGGCTGCCCGAGTAGGCAAATTGCCGCTGCATACTTCCTACAGTTTCTGGCTATGCTGATACCTTCCCCTTTATAGGAGGATTTAGTGTGGAAAGGCTCATTACAATGGGGTACTGAGTCCAACAAAATGGAGACAGAATCCATGGGCTAGGTATTTATAGGAAGTAGACGTTTACCTGCTGGATTTATAGAAATTCTTAGTTATGACTGAAGTTATCTATGAAGAAAACTACAGGTTTTCTCTTTTACAGGCCAACCCCAACAATGTGGAGAAGCCTGGGGCTTGTCCTGGCTCTCTGTCTCCTCCCTGGTGGAGGAACAGAGAGCCAGGGCCACAGCTCCATTTGTAAGCAGCCCCCAGCCTGGAGCATAAGAGATCAAAACCCAATGCTGGACTCCCAGGGCAGAGTGACCGTGGTTGCTCTCCTTCAAGCCAGTTGATACCTGTGTGTCCTGCAGGCATCCAGGTGAGGTAGTCTTTCTGTGGTTTAAGATATTTCTAGGGAAGAGCTATTAAATAAATATATAAGTATGTAAATAAAATAAAACTGGAAACTACATACATGCATATGTACATACATATATATTTTTTGAAAAATTGTATGTGTCTGCATAGAACATATTAGAAGAGAGAAGACCTGAAGGATATATACCAAAATGTTCACAGTGGATTTCCGGGGATTATGAACATTTTTTTTCTTTTGGTGGGCGTCTATTTTGTAACTTCCTACTACATATATAATACTTTTGCAACAAAAATATTTTATTTATTTATTTATTTATTTTTTGTGGTGCCGGGGATTGAACCCAGGGGCGTTCTACCTCCGCGCTACACCCTCGGCCCTATTTTTTATACTTTATTTTGAAACCAGGTCTCACGAAGTTGCGGAGGGCCTCACTAGGTAGAGAGAGAGAGAGAGAGAGCTGAGACTGGCCGCGAACCCGGATCCTCCGGTCTCTGCCTCCCAAAGTACTGGGATTACAAGCGTGCGCCACCACGCCCGGCCTCTTATTTATTTTTGTGTGTGTGGCACTGGGGGATTGAGCCCAGGGGCATTCAACCTCCGAGTTACACCCCTAGCCCTACTTTTGTTTTGAAATAGGGTCTTGCTAGGTTGATGAGTCTCACTACTTGCTGAGGTTGTCCGCAAACCTGTGATCCTCCTGTCTCAGTCTCCCAAGTACTGGGATTACAGGCGTGTGCCACCACGCCTGGCAACAAAAATGTTTTAAAATGCACTTCTACAAATGGGTCAGTTGTTTCAATATAAGAAGCAGGGAAGTGTTTTGCTAGAGTAGAATAAACTTTACACTTGCTATCAAAGATCTTGGGTCATTAACAAGTATATGTAAAAATATTTGTTGGGTTATTCATCAAATATTCATTGGGTAGAAATCTCTGTATGTATAAGATGAATTAAAAAATACACTTCATAGGGTTAATTTGAAGATCAAATAACTAATGTTTGTGCAAGCACTTAGCATATGGTTTTTACTGAGCACAAGCTTTAAATAAATCTAAAAATGAAGCTTTCAGAGTCTTATAACAATATAAAGAGAACAAATATGGGTCAGTCAAAAATGATAAAAAGAGTTTAACAGAAAAAATGTGGAAGAAAAGAAGAAATCACTAATCAAATTAAATTATTCATTTAATGTATTTTTCACAAAATATTTTAGATTGGAAGACCTGCGAGTAAAATTGGAGAAGGAAGGATATTCTAATATTTCCTATGCTATCGTTAATCACCAAGGAATCTCCTCGCAATTAAAATACATACATCTTAAAAACAAGGTTTCAGACCACATTCCTGTTTATCAACAAGAAGAAAACCAAACAGATGTTTGGACTCTCTTAAATGGATACAAGGATGACTTCCTCATATATGACAGGTGGGTACACTCTCACACACACAAATTAAAAGACACTTACTTTGTATTTATTTATTTATTTATTTAGGTACTGGGGATGGAACCCAGGGGCATTCTTCCTCCAAGCTACACCCCCACCCTATTTAATTTAATTAATTAATTAATTTATTTATTTTTGGTACTGGGGATTGAACCCAGAGGCATTCTACCTTCGAGCTACACCCCCAGCCCGATTTTATTTCTTATTTGGAAACAAGGTCTTGCTAGGTCGATGTCGATGAGAGTCTCACTACTTGCTGAGGCTGTCCTCGAACCTGAGATCTTCCTGTCTTAGTCTCCCAAGGCGTGCACCACCAATATGCCCGACTCCCTATTTTATTTTTAATTTGGAAATAGTCTCATAAATTCCTGAGAGCCTTGCTAATTTTCTGAGGCTGGCTTCAAACTTGCAATCCTCCTGTCTCAGCCTCCCACGTAATGGGATTACAGGCATGTGCCACTGCGCCCGGCCCTTTGTATTTATTTATTTATACTGCACATAACTCCTTCCTTCCTTCCTCCCTCCCTCTCTCCTTCCTTCCCTTTCTTTCTTCTTATATGCACTGCTGGGGATCCAACCCAGGGCCTTGCACAGGCTAGGAGGTGCTGTACCATTATGCTACATTTCCAGCCCAACAAGCTTCTTCATTGTTAAGTAAAATGCCATATTTCAGTTCTCATCTCATGTAATCTCTTCAGCATTTAGAAGTGAAAACCACTTCTTACTTTTTGAAATGCTTTCATCTTTTGATTCCTATGTCTCTATACTCTGCTGGTTTCCCCCATCTCTCTCCTTCCTTCTCCTCCTTGCTCTTCTTCCTACATTCTTCCTGTTTATTCTGTATATGTTTTATTCAGGGCTATTTAGGTTTGCTTCTCTTCACTCTGCACATTTTGTATGAGAAATCTCATCTATCCCTTGACTGCAATTACAGCATATATTCTGATGACCCCAAATATATACAAAGTGCAAACACAAGGACTGAACTCCAGACCAGGACTTCCACTTCATAGGTATATTCACAAACACTTTAAATTCTATCATTCAAATCTGGATTGGTTATCTTCTCCTAAAACCTGCTTCTACTTTAACCCTTTGTGTGTTATAGAAAGCAACCCTGTTGGGGAAAGATGCAGCCAAGCCTTAGGGTATATATATATATATATATATATATATATATATATAATTATATATATATATATATATATGAATATATATATATATATATTCCTATAATCCTCAGCACTTCTATCCCCCCACCCCCATCATCATCTGTTGTGTTGCAGGATATCACCATGTGCAGTAGCCTTACCGCCATATGCCCTTCAGAAGCAGTGACAGTCATACGTTACTGACTCCTATCAGACCTTCCATCTTGCGTCAATCACTAAATTCTATGGATTCTGAATCCTCACTATATTTATCTTTTCTCCATAACCACTCAAGTTACTTCCCCATGACCTCTTCTCTATATTTTTGCAACAACTCCCTTCACTGTTTCCTTCTTGCTTTGTATTTAATAGTAAGTGATTTAAAATAAGCCAGGCAAGATGGTACACACTTGTAATTCCAGTACTTGGGAGGCTGAGACAGGAGGATCGCAGGTTTGGGGCCAGCCTCAGCAATTTGTGAGGCCTCTGTAACTTAGTGAGACCTTGCTTGAAAATAAAGAAAAAAACAGGGCTGGGGGTATAGCTTGGAAGTAGAATGCCCCTGGGTTCAATCCCCAGTACCACACATGCAAAAAAAAAAAAAAAAAGAAATCGTTTATCGTTTTTTGCCTTATTACCTACCAGATTGCCCAGTTTCAAAATAGCCCATTAAAGGATCTGGTTTCTATATTTCTGAAATGACTTTTGTTTAGGTGAGGCATATAAAACAGTTCACCATTCCAGGGGATACATAAAGAAAACCGACTATATTTTCTCTCCTATAAATTGGCATTCTGATTAAGTAAACAGAAGGATCCATTTGTACATCATGTACAATTCTAATCTAAGTATTATGCAGATGAATATCCACTCTTTGCAGATGTGCTTATCTGTAATCTAGTTTATACTTTTAAGGCTACATGCTTGCATTATTGAACTGTAAAGTGTGTTACTCATTTGAGCATGATGGGCATGAATCTGCTTTTGATTCCATAAACAAGTAAGACATTCATATTTTGAGAGAACCTTAATGCATACATTGTCTCCTATAAAAATTTCTTAATTGGTGCCTTATTTTCTTTTGCTCTTAGAGTCTGGCGAGCCAGACTCTGCCTGGGCCTAATCCCTATTTGGTTTTCCACTAGATACATTTTTAATATTATATTTCGTTTTTTGGTTCCTAAACTTCTAGTTTAGTCAGCTGCACAGTATAACATTTTGACATTCATATAAAGCCCTCTACACTGAGTAAAATATACGCAAAAAATCCACTATGAGAATGATAAGTGTTATAATTCCAGTTCTTTCATGTGCTGAAAGTTTTGTGCAGCAGATATTTTTTAAATAAATGGGCTACTGCTGGGCGTGGTGGCGCACGCTTGTAATCCCAGTACTTTGGGAGGCGGAGATCGGAAGATCCAGGGTTCGCGGCCAGCATCAGCTCTCTCTCTCTCTCTCCCTGTCTCTCTCTCTCTCTCTCTCTCTCTCTCCTTAGTGAGGCCCTCCGCAACTTCGTGAGACCCGGTTTCACAATAAAGTATAAAAAATAGGGGCGGGGGCGTAGCGCGGAGGTAGAACGCCCCTGCGTTCAATCCCTGGTACCGCAAAAAAATAAAAAAAATAAAAAAAAATAAATGGGCTACTGGACAATGCTAGGAGATCACTGTGTTTTGCTGTGGAATTTGTGCTGCCTTCACAATTATGAAAAACTTATGAGGTTTCTAAAGCCTAAGTTATAAGTCAGTGGTTTAGGTTCTAGCAGAATTTGTCAATTACAAAATTGCATTTGACCAAGTTATAATGACTATACTTCACACTTTTGATATTATTTAGTGACATATCTATAACATTTCAAAATGCTAATATTAAATTCATTATAGTCCTGACCTAGTATACAGTGCCTGGCAGCTCATTTGTAGATCCTATCCAAAGAAATTTACAGAAGGTATGAAAGGGTCTTAGTTATAAGACCATGAAACCTATAATTCTTATCCCAAATCATGCTTGAGTAGGATCACAATACAGAAAATATTGTATAACATTGTTTGTCTTTTTTTTTTAGATGTGGCCGTCTAATATATCATCTTGGTTTGCCTTACTCCTTTCTAACTTTCTCATATGTAGAAGAAGCCATTAAGGTTGCTTACTGTGAAGAGAAATGTGGAAACTGCTCTTTCAGGGTATTTTCCTCAATTATTTTTACTGGGAGAAAAGAGGAAATCTTTTAAAAGCTAAATAAGTCGATGTTTCATGTCAATTAGCTAATCAACTGTTTTGGTGTACTAAAAATAGTTTTTATAATTACACATATTTTCTGTTATGTAACAGATTTTTCAAACATCTTTTTAAGATCCATATTGCTGTCTTTATCTAGAGGGTTTTAGAAAATAAAAATCAATGTAGGTCACATTTTAATTACTCCCGAATGATACTGCATGAGTACAAATGCTTAAAGAATTTAGTAAGCACATAAAACAATATTATCATAGTAAGCTGCACACGTTCACACAAGAGCATAGTGATAGCAAAGCTTACCTACCCACAGTGTTACGTGTCAAGGAGTTGAGGCCAAATAACTACTTAGTTCATCAAGGACACAAGACTACCAGCTTTTCTGTGAAGTCCTTATACTCTCTTCATATTCTGCAGTTTGAATAATTTTATTTACTTGAAAATGTAAAAATTTTCTATTCATTGCTCATATCTTTCTAATAACCATGAAAATATTTATTCCTTGTTTTGAGAAATATTATATTTGAGTTTTTTAAATAAAAAGATAAAGAATTGATTGTCATTTATATTAGCTAGACTTTTTGTTTCTCATACTGAAAAGAAAATAATTCTAAACAATGTTTCCTGGATAGGGAAGACTGGCAAAATTTGAACACAGGTTTAAAAACAATTCTTATTTTTACTTGTAAACTATACTTTCAGATTTCCCCCAAATATAAAGAAAGATAAGGAGCATAACAGGTTAATTACTTTGGTTATGTCATTTTTTGAATTTTAATCTTCATAATAATCCTGAGAGTTATTTTCTGATTTTAAATGTGAGGAGTCTTGAGGTAATATAAATAAAGTATTAATTCAGTGTCTAATCTATACTAATTAATAAATGTCAATTATATATATTTCTCATATTTTGGTATTATTTCTGTTATTTTGCATTTGTGCAAATGCTTGATAGTTATAAATATACCTAGTTATATTGAAAAAAGGCAAAGACACTTCCCATAAGATGCTTACAATTTATGTACTACATTTATTTATTTTGCTGTGCTGGGGATGGAATCCAGGGCCTTGTGCATACTAGGCAAGCCCTCTACCATTGAGCTACACCCCAGTTGTATGAGCTACCTTTAAATAACAATAATAAGCCAGTAGTAGTGGTGTACACCTATAATCCCAATGCTTGGGAAGCTGAGACAAGGAGATTGCAGGTTCAAGGCTAACTTCAGCAACTTAGACTCTCAGCAACTTAGCAAGACCCTGTTTCAAAATAAAAAATAAAAAGGTCTGGGGGTGTAGCTCAGAGGTAGAATGCTCCTGTGTTCAATCCCCAATACCAAATGAATAAATAAATAAATAAATAAATGTGTATCTGATATGCCAAATCAAATTGGATTTTTCTATTTATTTTTTTTTCAGAAAAAATGCAAATATATTAAGTAAATACTAGGCAACTACAATTGGAATATACCCATGTTGTTAAATGCCATGTGCTGTCAATGATGGGTGATGTGGGGAACAATTCTTTTGAAAGATATAATTAAGCACTGGTTCTCTGAGCTGTGTGGATTTTTCTATTTCATCATTTGCTAGATGCCATCAATTATATGATGCATTATTTGATATTCTATGAAGAAAATTGCTGCCAATTAGAGTAGGACACAATGCTAAAACATTAACAACAGTAGGACGCACTCTAATTTTAGAAATAGTAAAATGTGAAAAAATATACACCATAAGCCAGGTGTGGTGGTGCATGTCTGTAATTCTAGTACTTGGGAGGCTGAGACAGGAGGATCGTAGCTTCAAGGACAGCCTCAGCATCAGAGCGAGATTCTCAGCAACCTATCAAGACTCTGTTTCAAAACAAAAAATAAAAAGGGCTAGGGGTGTAGCTCAGAGGTGGAATGCCCCTGGGTTCATCCTCAGTTCCACCAAAAATAAAAAAAATGTAGTATAGAATCAGTGAAATATAGTAACAGGTTTTCTGAAATTAATTACACTACTATTAATGGCTATTTGTGTTTGTTTAATCATTGAACACTTATTTCAAACATTTATCACATTGATTATAAGTTTATAATCAAATACTAAGTTCTCATTTAGAAGTAACTCATAAATAACCAGAAAACACACCCGTTACTAGTTGTATGCTAAAAATCCAAAGGGTAACTTCTCAAAACCTTCAGAACATTATACCATGCCACTTAGTAAGTAATTGGGTTCTCTGTAATTTTGTAATTTTTACAAACCAACTTTAGATTGAGGTTTAACATTGCATTGCTATCTGTAGACCTTAAGTCTATGTTTTTGCATACCTCAAAACAATATAAATTCAGTAAATTAAGGAACTAGTATCATGCAGAATGGAAGATCATAGTCAATGAAAAATGGGTGGTAATTTGCTACTTTCACCTGACAGAACTACAGTACAGACACATTAATAAAGCTTTGGTTAAGTTCAAAACATTTTTCAGCATATGTTGAAGTATGAAAAACTATTAATTTTGAGCAGAGTTTATCAGCATTTTTGAGATATCAAAAGGAAAACAATATTAGATTAGATGCATTGTCGACACAGGTGCAGAAAGTTCCGTGTAGGTCAACTAAGTTTAGGATTTGATATTTGGTTGCCTTCCCTGTAGTCTAAGTTCTTTTAGCCAATTTACATAATTTTGCTTCTATGGATATAAATAAAGTAGCTTGGCTTTCTCTTTAGCCTTAAAAAAAGAATAGGCATTAAGACTAACAGTATATTCTTTTTCATTAGTATGATGCTAGAAAAACAAAGCCAGCTCTATCCTAATTAACCATATAGAATTCATATATGTTAGCTTTACAAAAAATTCATGTATTCCTGCTAAATATATAAGTTTATTGACAAGTGATGTATAAATCTGTTCCAGACTCTCGAAGATGAAGACTTCTGTAAAAATGTATCTTTGGCTACCGTGGAAAAAACAACTGGTGCTCTGCAGCCACATCCGCATCACCATCATCATCACAGACACGGGCATCAGCATCTTGGGAGCAGTGAACTTTCAGAGAATCAGCAACCAGGAGCAGCAGACACTCCTCCCCAGGAGCCTCCTCTAGGCCTTCATCACCAACATAAGCACAAGGGCCAGTCTAGGCAGGGTCACTCAGAGAGCTGACACATGCCAGGAAGTGAGGGTTTACAGCTTTCACCTGCACAGAAGAAGCTCTGCCGAAAGGGGTGTGCAAACCAGTTACTGTGTAAGTTGTCCAAAGATGCAGATGCAGTTCCTGGTAGCTGTTGCTGCCATTGTCGACATCTGATATTTGAGAAAACAGGGTCTGCAATCACCTGACAGTGTGCAGAAAGCCTCCCATCTCTGTGCAGCTGACAGGGGCTTAGGGCAGAGGAGAATGTCATCGAATCTTGTCAGTGTCGGTTGCCTCCAGCTGCCTGACAAACAAGTCAGCAGCTCAATCCCACAGAACCCAGCGCAAAGTGAAACTGAAACAATAGGGCCAAAAAGTGAAAATGAAGTTCAAACTAAACATTTAAAATAAGATGTACTTCCCAAGTCAGTCTATATACAATTTCATCTCCAGCATTTTTACAAACCACTTAATTAATCAGTGGACCAAAATTAGGAACTGGATTTGTGCAAACACAGAGAAATTACTAGATTGGCTTCTAAATTTAAATTTTATGCCCTAGAAATTTTGACCCAAACCAAATTTTTATTAGGAGGCAACTGAAAAGTGATTGCAGCTGTTGGTGAATGTGTCTTTCTTTTTCTTTTTCCAGTGTTCTATTTACATTGATGAGAACAGAAACGTAAACTATGACCTAGGGGTTTCTGTTGGATAGTTAGTAATTTAGAATGGAGGAAGAACAACAAAGACATGTTTTCCATTTTTTCTTTACTTATCTCTCAAAACAATATTATATTTTCTTTTAATATTACATTTTAAACTGATTAAATCTTTAAGGAAAGAAGTGGATTTTGTCTTTTAAGATCCAGAAATACTTAACACACATGACTATTTGCTAAAAAGCATATAGGACTGCATTTTAGATTTCCACTTATCTTTTTTACATATAATACTTATATCTTGATTTTTACTACCATCTATGAATAAAAACCTTTGTATCTTATTTTCTTTATCTAGCATTGTATCATACTCTTCTGAATTTTGAGTGACTAAAAGATGTAACATGAAAGAAAAGAATGTTGTCTATCTTTAGACTGCTTAGAGAGCATTTCCATAAACAATGATGGTTTAATAGGGAAACTGAACCCTCTAAACCGGAACTCCTTTATGGATAATACCATTAAGCAAGTAAGAATGTAGTACACAATTGGTCAAGTATGGATTTATCAAAATAAAGTCAATAAAAAAGTTTAAAGCTGTCTCTTTATTATTTAGGCAGTCTGCTTATACTGAAAATAGAAGTGATTTTTTCATCCCTTTTAAAGAAATTAAATAGTAAGTAATGAATTTACTATGGTGCTCAAAACCGTTTACGCTTATAGTGAGAATCTTTGCCAACAGAAAGGCGTTGCTCTAAATCACGAATGTTATCACGAAGAAGTGCAATCTCCTTGTTCTTTTCTTCTTGAAAATGCTGAAGTTTCTAAATGAAGCAGAAAAAAGTTTGTTACTACAATTCAGAAATAATTAGATTAAGAACAAGGAATAAGCTGCGTGTGGTGGCGCATGTTTGTAATCCCAGTACTTGGGAGGCTGAAACCGGAGGATCTGGGTTCGAGGCCAGCCTCAGCTAATTAGTGAGGCCCTCTGCAACTTAGTGAGATCCTGTTTCAAAATAAAGAATAAAAAAATAGGGCTGGGGGTGTAGCTCAGAGGTAGAATGCCCCTGGGTTCAATCCCCAGTACTGCAAAAAAAAAAAGAACAAGGAATAACAAAACAATAAATAATATACTTCTGATTTAAACTTGTATTTAAAAAGATACCTTAGTTTAAAAGGTCTATAACTTCAGCTTTGTGAGATTTAATGAGGAAAACTGGTATAAAGATACAAAGAAAATCTGCCATATGTATATGTATATGTATATGTATATGTATATGTATATGTATATCTGAACATGGTGGCTCATGCCTGTAATCCCAGTACTTGGGAGGCTGAGACAGGAGGATCACAGGTTCGAGGACAGCCTCAGCAAGTAGTGAGACTCTCATCAACCTATCAAGACCCTATTTCAAAATAAAAATAGGGCTGAGGGTGTAGCTCGGAGGTAGAATGCCCCTGGGTTCAATCCCCAGTACCACACACACACGTATATGTATATGTATATGTATATGCATATGCATATGTATATGTATATGTATATGCATATGTATATGTATGTTATATATACATATATAAGTGTATGTATGTATATATACACACATATATATATATGTAATATATGTTTTGTATAATATATATACATTTACATAGATATGTATAGGTACTGGGGATTGAACCCAGGGGCATTCTACCTTTGAGCTACACCTCCAGCCCTTTTTATTTTGAAACAATGTCTCACTAAGTTTCTGAGGCAAGTCTCAAACCTGTGATCCTTCTGTCTCAGCCTTCCAAGTACTGGGATTATAGGCCACTGTGCCCAGCTTGTTAAATATTTTTCATAAATATTAGACAAATTATTTTGGAACTGGGGATTGAACCCAGGATGTTCTACCTCTGAGCTACGTCCCCAGACCTACTTTATTTTTTATTTTGAAATGGGGGCTCACTAAATTGCTGGGGCTGGCTTTGAACCTGTGATTCTACTGTCTCAGTCTCCCAAATACTGGGACTACAGGGTAATACCACCAAACCTGGTTATACTAGACAGTTTTTATAGAAACACACTACAGAATATTTTTTTAAATAGTCATGGGAGAAAAATTTACATACCCTTCTGTAGATACTTTGTGGCAAAATAGTAGCATCCAGATATGATTTTGATTTCGTCTGAACTCTTGCTAGTTTGGCATCAAACTGAACCAAATATAAAAAGAAAGTTATTTGAGAACATTCTAGTTCAACAATTAGAAACAACTGTTTCTATAAATTTAAGTATAATCCATAATATTCTTTGACAAATATTCTGTATTATACGTGCATTTTTATGTAACAGATGATAGAAAAATCTTCAAGAAACAATTTTAAAGAAAAAGTAAAGAAAATCCAAACAAATTAAACCTGACTGCACATTAAAATTAACTGGAAAACTCTTTATTTTTACCTAGGGAATTTTAAAGAAGTACTAAATGCCTGGGCACTACCTTAGAGACTCTGGGGTATGGCTAGCATCATGTTTTTCTCAAAACTTCAGGTGAAGTTTTGTGGGGTTTTTTTTGGTGCAGGGGCTTGAACCCGGTGCCTTGTACATGCTAGGCAAGCACTCTACCATGGAACTATACACCCAGGCTACACCAGGTGATTCTATCACACAGTCAGGGTTGAGAGTCTAGTTTAATTTAAAGATAGATAAAGAATGTTTTCACATTACCATGAAGGTACTTTCGTCAAGAAATGTGTAATCAACAGTCATAGGAGAAAATCTTATATCCTTCTGTAGGAACTTTGAGGCTGAATAGTAGAATTTGGATATGACTTTGTTGATTGAATATTTGCTTATTTGGATTAAACTGAATCATGTTAAAAAGTCTCATAGGCCATTCTTACAGGCCAATTTTGTTTTGTACAATACTCCATTGTAATTCTTCCTTTTAGATTTAGTTTAGTGTAGCATCTCTGAGGCCTAAGAATAAACTCTCCATGAGATTTTGTTCTGGTTTGAGAAGAGAAATGGATAGTTATAATGAAGACAAACGAGTTCTGTAGACTCGTCAAACAGCATACTTGTACTAGACCAGGGACAAGGTCACAAGTGCAAGTCCCCACTCAATGGATTAAAAGCTGGTGGCAGATCCTGAAACACGGCTACTGTGTTTCAGTTGGCCATCCAGCCTTGTCTGTGGTTTGTGGGCACACTTGGCCAGATGGTGGCGGCAGCAGCAGAGCTTCCAAAATCAACACGAAGTCTCCTTTCTGCCCTATGGTTACACGCAGTACCTCATCAAGCACCCCAGGAATAGCAAAGATTGTGGAAAACAAATAGTATATTACTATAACTAAGACCTGTGGATTCTTTTAAGATAAGGTAAAGTGGGAGTTAATGTGAGGGGGAGCCATGGGAGATAATGGAAAGGAGATTAGTAGAATATAGAAAAAATTTAAACAATAAATATTTTGTCGAAATATCAGTATCTTTGAGATGTTTACTTTAGAAAAAAGAACTAGAGCCTTAGCCTGTAAGGTGCCCTATTTGAAGTCCCTCTAAAAATTTTTTAAAAAAATTTGTCCTATTTCCTCCTATCATATATATTTTATAGAAATTAGGGAGATTTTTTTTATCCCATTTAAAACAAAAGGAATTTATAATTGGTTTACTATGGTTCCTCAATTTCTTTTGGGGAGAGTAACGTTGAGGATTAGAAACACTCTCCAGGCTAGCATGGCAGTCTTATGAAGCCTGCATAGACTTGACTGCTAAATGCAGATAATCCTTGAATTATCTGTTCTCACTCTCAGAGGAAAGACCACCCTCCCTGGAAATCAGAACCTTCTGGAGAACTGAAAAATCCCATCTTCAGTTCAAGTGCAGAGAGGCAATGCAGCCGCTGGCTGCGTAGAGACGGAGCACTGCCTTTGATAAGAATGGGCATGAGTGAAGTCCTCTTACAGGGCTGCTTCTAGACCTCAAATTTATCTCACCATGATGAAAAATAATCAAAGAAAAATATTTAGACTAAGAAATTTGTATCTTCGAGTTTAGCAGACTCTTAAACATCTACCTCTAGCTGTAGTTTCATAATTTCATTTTGTTTTTCTTTTTCTTGAGTTCTTAATTTTGCATTTAACTCTGAAATTTCCATCTCTTTCTTCTCTAATAGTTCTTTGTGCTGTTCTTCATTTAATTCAACTGAATAAAACAAAAATAAATTAATTCATTTAGCGTTTAAAATATTATATGCTATATCTTAAGTATCTTTTTTCTCACCAGTTTTTTTCTAGAATTTTATTGGTACAATATGATTATACATCACAGTGAGATTCAAAGTGATACATTCATACATGCACTCAACTTGCTGTGTTACCCTTCCCCCACCCCTCCTCACACATACTAGTGAGGTTGATAGTGATAGATTCATATATACACAAAGCATTTTGTCTGTTTCCTTCCCCATACCTCCCCCTCTCCCTCTCCACTACCTTACTGGTCTGTCTCCTGATTTTCACGAGGTCCCTTTTCTTCCTATTTTTTCTCTAGCTTCCACGTATGAGAGAATATATGCAGTCCTTGATTTTCTGAGTCTGGCTGATTTCACTCAACACGATGTTTTCTAGTTTCATCTATTTTCTTGCAAGTGACATAATTCCATTCTTCTTCTTTTATCTTTCTTTTTTTGGTACTGGGGATCGAACTCAGGGGCATTCTACCTCTGAGCTATACCCCCACAACCCAGCCCTATTTTATTTTGAAACAGGGTCTCACTAAGTTGTGAAGGCCTCACTAAGTTGCTGAGGCTGGCTGCAAACCTGCGATCCTCCTGTCTCAGCCTCCCAAGTACTGTGATTATAGGTGTGCCCCATCATGCCTGGCTTCATTCTTTATGGCTGAATATGTGAGTATATACCACATTTTCTTTACCCATTCATCTGTTTTCAGACACCTGGGTTGGTTCCATAACTTTGCTACTATGAACTGTGTGCTGCTATAAACATGGGTATGTATGTACCACTACAGCATCCTGACTTTCATTTGGAAAGATTGCAAGAAGTGATACAGCTGGGTCATATGGTGGCTCCATTTCTAGTCTTTTGCGGAATACCCATACTGATCCCCGTAGTGGTTGTGCTAATTTACAATCCCACCAACATATGTTGGAGAAAAACAAAACAAAACAGCCTTTGAACAAATGGTACTGGAAAACTAGATATTCATATGTAGAAGAATAAAACTAGACTCCTATCTCTCACCCTGCATGAAAGTCAACTCAAAATGGATCAGAGACCTAAAAACTAAACAAGAAACCTTGCGATTATGAGAAAAAACATAGGCCTGACTCTCTAATATATAAGCACTGGCAGAGGCTTTCTCAATAAAACTCCCAAAACCCAAGAAATAAAATGAAAAATCAATAAATGGGATGGCATCAAATTAAAAGGCTCTGCCCAGCAAAGAAAACAATCAAGATCATGAAGAGAAAGCCTACAGAATGAGAGAAACTCTTTGCCAATTATTTCTCTGACAGAGGACCAATATCTAGAATTATAAAGCACTCAAAAAACACCAGAGCCTCTCGGAAGCGACTCCTCGCCCTATGTCACCGCCAGCCTTGCTTGGAGTTTTTCAAAATGGGAGGGCAGAGGCACTGCCAGGACTTGGAAGGTGTCTAGGAGACCTTTCAGGGCGTCAGCGTGGTGGCACGAGCAGCAGCCTAGAGAGTAGAGCCTGATGGGCACCAAGATCCCTGGCTGCTTGGAGTGTTGCCTCTAAGGGACTTGGTAAGGGGGTCTCAGTTGTGAAGCACCGGCCGAGGCCTGGGAAGATGTCAATGTACATGGGGAGAAGATGGAGGATTTTAAAGTTGGAAATCTGCTTGGGAAAGGATCATTTGCTGGTGTCTACAGAGCTGAGTCTATTTACACTGGTTTAGAAGTTGCAATCAAAATGATAGATAAAAAAAGCCATGTACAAAGCTGGAATGGTACAGCGAGTCCAAAATGAGGTGAAAATACATTGTCAGTTGAAACATCCCTCTATCTTGGAACTTTATAACTATTTTGAAGATAACAGTTATGTATACCTGGTATTATAAATGTGTCATAATGGAGAAATAAACAGGTATCTAAAGACTAGAATGAAACCCTTCTCAGAAAATGAAGCTCAACATTTCATGCACTAGATCATCACAAGCATGTTGTATCTTCATTCTCATGGTATATTACACCAGGACCTCATTCTTTCCAACCTCTTACTTACTCGTAATATGAACATCAAGATTGCTGATTTGGGGCTGGAAACCCAATTGAAAACACCACATGAAAAGCACTATACATTGTATGGAACTCCTAATTACATTTCACAGGAAATTGCAACTTGAAGTGCACATGAATTTGAATCTGATGTTTGGTCCTTGGGCTGTATGTTTTATATGTTACTTATTGGGAGGTTACCTTTTGACACTGACACAGTCAAGAACACATTAAATAAAGTAGTATTGGCAGATTATGAAATGCCAATGATTTTGTCAAGAGAGGCCAAGAATTTTATTCATTAGTTACTTCACAGAAATCTAGCAAATTGTTAAGTCTGTCTTCAATATTGGACCATCTTTTTATGTCCCGAAATTCTTCAATAAGAAGTAAAGATTTAGGTACTATAGAAGACTCAATTGATACTGCACATGCCACAATTTCTACTGCAATTATAGCTTCTTCTAGTACCAGTATAAATGGTAGTTTACTTGACAGAAGACAGCTTTTGATTGGTCAAACACTTCCAAATAAAATGACTATATTTCCAAAGAATAAAAATTAAAGTGACTTTTCTTCTTCAGGAGATGGAAGCAGTTTTTGTACTCAGTGGGGGAATCAAGCACAAGAAACCAGTAACAGTGGAAGAGGAAGAGTAATCCAAGATGCAGAAGAAAGGCCACTTTCTCAATACCTTCGTAGAGCCCATTCCTCTGACAGATCCAGCACTTTCACTAGTCAGTCTCGAGCAAAAACATACACAATAGGATGATGTCACTCGTCAAAATGCTTTCCAAGTCCAGAATATCAGGAGTAGATGAAAGTGAAGAGAGATACTCACCCACAAACAGCACTGTCAATGTTTTTCATTTATTTAAAGAAAAGACATCTAATAGTTCTGGATCTTTTGAATGACCTGATAACAACGAAGCACTCTCCAGTCATCTTTGTCTAGGAAATACTCCTTTTCCGTGTTCAGACCAGACACCTCAGACTGAAATGGTGAAACAGTGGTTTGGGAATCTGCACATGAATGCTCATTTAAGAGAAATTACTGAGCACAACAGCATTAGCCCAAAGAGAGACTTCCAGGCCCATCCAGATTTGCAGGTCACATCAAGAAATGCTTGGAGCGATATGAGAGGCAAGAACTCTAATGCTTCCGATAATGTACATTCTGCAAAACAGCTGAATACCCTGAAATACATGACTGGACTTCACAGTAAACCTGAGCTAACTCAACAGGAAGAACCTATTTTTGGCTTAGATCTTCTTGAACAAAGCAAGAGTTGGGGTATAGAGTCAATGCTGGGTTATCAGAAACCTACCTTACGAAGCATGACGTCTCCTTTGATTGCTCATAGATTAAAGCTGATCAGACAAAAAACAAAAAAGTCTGTGGTGAACATACTTGATTCAGAAGAGGTGTGTGTGGACCTTCTAAAGGAACATGCATCTCAAGAATTTGTGAAAGATGAGCCGGGCGTGGTGGTGCACGCTTGTAATCCCAGTACTTTGGGAGGTGGAGACCGGAGGATCCGGGTTCGCGGCCAGCCTCAGCTCTCTCTCTCTACCTGTCTCTCTCTCTCTCTCTCTCTCTACTTAGTGAGGCCCTCCGCAACTTCATGAGACCCGGTTTCAAAATAAAGTATAAAAAATAGGGCCGGGGGTGTAGCGTGGAGGTAGAACGTCCCTAGGTTCAATCCCCGGTACTGCAAAAAAAAAAAAAAAAAGAATTTGTGAAAGAAGTTCTTCAAATATCTGGTGATGGGAATATGATCACTATTTATTATCCAAATGATGGAAGAGGCTTTCTTCTTGCTGATAGACCTCCTCTATGTACTGACAACATCAGTAGGTACACCTTTGACAATTTACCAGAGAAATACTGGTAATATCAGTATGCTTCCAGGTTTGTATAGCTTATAAGATTTAAATCTCCAAAAATCACTTATTTTACAAGATATGCTAAATGTGTTTGATGGAGAATTTTCCTTGTGCTGATTTTGAGGTTTGGTTTTATGATGAAGCAAAAATACACAAAACAGAAGATTTTATTCAAGTGACTGAAACAACTGGGAAATCTTACACTTTAAAATGATGAAAATGAAGTCGATAGCTTGAAAGAGGAAATAAAAGTATATATGAACCATGCTAATGAGGGTCATCATATTTGTTTAGCACTGGAATCTATAATTTCAGAAGAGGAAAAGAAAAGTAGAAGTGCTCCCTTTTTCCCAATAATTGTAGGAAGAAAACCTGGAAATACTAGTTCACCTATGGCTTTATCATCTCCTTCTGTGGATCCAAACTACTCAATGAAAGATAGACCATCGCTGACTATTGATCATGAACAGTGCTGCTTCTCCACCACAGGCACCAATAGTTGCACCTGAAGGACTTGGCCATACAATGACAGCTTCAGGAACAAACATCTCTTCTAATAGTCTTAAGGATTGTCTTCGTAAATCAGCACAACTTTTTAAATCTGTTTTTGTGAAAAATGTTGGTTGGGCTACTCAGTTAACTAGTGGAGCAGTGTGTGTTCAGTTTAATGATGGATCACAGTTGGTCCTCCAGGCAGGAGTATCTTCTATCAGTTATACATCGCCAAATGGTCAAACAACGAGATATGGAGAAAATGAAAAATTACCTGAATACATCAAACAGAAGTTACAGTGTCTTTCTTCCATCCTCTTGATGTTTTCTAATCCAACTCCTAGTTTTCATTGATTAAAACTCCTTTTAGATATCCACATTTAATAAATAAGTTTTGGGTTGGGATTTTTTAAAGTTTAATTTAACTTCTTCAGAAAGCCTTTCTATTGAAGAGAATTTTTTTTTTCAGTACTAGCGATGGAACCCAGGGGCATTCTATCTCCAAGCTACACCCCAAGTCCTATTTTTTTATTCTTTATTTTTAATCTATACTTTAAAAGATGTGTGCTGAGAGAACAAAGTAGAATGAAATTTGAATCAGTTATTAAATATAGTGGCCATAGAGGAAGATAGTAAGCCTAACTTTGCTCTGAAAATATCCACAAACTAACTGCATTTGTCTATCTGTATTGAACAATTTTTTAAAGTAGAAATCTAAATGGTGGTGTGTGTGTGTGTGTGTGTGTGTGTGTGTGTGTGTGTGCTTATATTATTTTCCCTACTTCTCAGACATGTGAGAATCATGGAAAAAACATTCTGCAGTTTTGGAAGTTTCGAACATGTAAATAATATGTATTTATGTTATAAGTAACATATGTAAACATGTATATTTGTTTTATGTTTATTTTTGTAGCACTGGTGTCTGATTAAACATTTATGCAAATGCATTTTGTAAAAAATAATAAATACAGCGATAAGTTAAAAAAAACAAGACCAAAAAAACCAAATAACCCAATCCATAAATGGGCAATTGACCTAAATAGACACTTCTCAAAAGAGGAAATACAAGTGGCCTACAGATATATGAAAAAATGTTTAATATCATTAGCATTCAGGGAAATGCAAATCAAAACTACGCTGAGATTCCATCTAACTCCAGTTAGAATGGCAATCATCAAGAATATAAACAATAATAAGCACTGGCAAGGATGTGGGGAAAATAGAACAGAGACTTTCTAAAATTAGAATTTAAGGTTTTTTTTGCATATCCATATTTATAATATGAACCCAGGAGCACTTTACCACTGAGCTATACCCATAGCCCTTTTTATTTTCTGAGACAGGGGGTTGCAAAGTTGTTGAGGCTGGCCTCAAACTTGAAATCCTCGTGTCTCAGCTTCCTGAGTTACTGGGATTACAGGCATGCACCACAATGCTTAGCTACAGATTTAATAAAATTCTCATCAAAATACCAATGATACTCTTTACAGAACTAGAAAAAAACAATTGTAAGGTTCATATGTAAGAATAAAAGAAGCCAGGCATAGTGGAGCATACCTGTAATAAGTACTTGGGAGACTGAGACAAGAGGATCATAGGTTTGCAGCCAGCCTCAGCAACTTAGTGAGGCCCTCCACAACTTAGTGAGACTATTTAAAAATTAAAAAAAAATTGGGCTGGGGGTGTAGCTCAGAGGTAGAATGCTCCTGGGTTCAGTCCCTAGTACTACCAAAAAAAAAAAAAAGAAAGAAAAGAAAAAAAAAGGAATAAAAGACCCAGAATAGCCAAAGCAATCTTGAGCAAAAAGAGTAATAATGGAGTTATCAAATACCATATTTCAAAATATACTACAAAGCCATAATAACAAAAACAGCATGGCACTCACATGTAGACATGTAGACCAATGGAACAGAATAGAGAACCCAGAAATAAACCCACAGCTACAGTCATCTGATTCTTAACAAAGGTGACAAAAACACACATTGGATAAAAGACAGCCTTTTTAACAAATGGTGCTGGGGAAACTGGATATGCATATGTAGAAGATTAAAACTAGATCCCTATTTCTCACAGAATCAATTCAAAACAGATCAAAGATCTAAGTATAAGACTTGAAACTCTAAAACTGCCAGAAGAAAACATAGGGGAAATGCTTCAAGATACAGGCACAGATAACAACTTCCTGAATAGGACTCTAACATCTCAGGAAATAATAGCAGGAATCAAAATATGAAATTCCATCAAATTAAAAAAAAACTTCTGCACAGCAAAGGAAACAACAGAATGAAGAGACAAACTACTGAATGGGAGAAAATCTTTTGCAGCTATTTTTCTGACAGAGGATTAATACCTAGAATATATAAAGAACTTAAAAAATACAAACAAACAAACACACAAACAACCCAGTCAATAAGTGGGCAAATGTACTCACTTCTCAAAATAAGTACAAACGACTAGCAATGAAATGAAAATATGTTTAACATCTCTGGCCATTAGGGAAATGCAAATCAAAACTACATTGAAATTCCATCTTACTCCAGTCAGAATGGCTATCTTCAAGAATACAAAAAACAATAAATGCTCACAGGGATGTGGGAGAAAAAGGAACACTTATGCACTGTTGGTGGGAATGTAAATTAATATACCCACTGTGCAAATCAGTACGGAGACTGCTTGAGAAAATAAAAATAGAACTACTCATATGATCCATCTATACCACTCCTCAGTACATACCTGAAGGAATTAAAGTCAGCATACTATATAGTATATACCTGCATACCTGTGTTTATTGTGACATAAATTCACAATAGCCAAGTTATGGAATGAGCCTAGGAGCTGGTCAACTGATGAATGGATAAAGACAACGTGGTGCATATACACAATGGAATTTTATTCAGTTGTAAAGAAGAAGAAATCATTTCATATGCAGAAAAAATGGATAGAATTAGAGATCATCATGTTAAGCTAAATAAACCAGGCTTGGAAAGACAAGTATATATGTTTTCTCTCATATGTGGAATCTAGGAGAAAAAAAAAGATGACACGAAAGTAGAAGGGAGACTAGTAAAGGAAGGGGATGGGGGAGTGGGGAAGGGAGGTCAAAGGGAGTGGAAATGATTCAAGTATGTTATATGCATATATGAATATGTCACAATGAAACCCATGATTCTGTAAAATTAACATGCACTAATAAAATAAAGAGAGAATCAGCATGCTGGAACAGATATATCATGTGGAGCCAGAAAACCCACCAAAGGATCATGTTCTTCAGGAGGTCCAGAAGATAACTACTAAGCAAGGCCACCAGAAATGTGCTGGTGAGAGGCAAACCAGCACCACCAGAAAGTTCAATGTTCATTTTCCTCCACAAGCTAGGGTTGACAGTAAAACAAGTGGTCACAGAACTCGGCTCATTAGTATCCATGCTGCCCTACCCCACTAGAGAGTAATAGGAGAAAGATGATGGTGACTAACCACCAAAACCCAGGGGCTACAATTACCACAATGACTAAGAGGGTCAGAGAGCAGCCAAAGGGACTTGATCTGTGGAAAGTTGTAGAGATAGTTAATAGATGGGCAGCCAATTATGCTTAACATTTACTACAAAAAAAAAAAATCAAGAATGGAGGAAAAGAGCCGGGCGTGGTGGCACACACTTGTAATCCCAGTACTTGGGAGGCTGAGACCAGAGGATCCGGGTTCGCGGCCAGCCTCAGCTACTTAAGTGAGGCCCTCTGCAACTTCGTGAGACCCGGTTTCAAAATAAAGGATAAAAAATAGGGCCAGGGGTGTAGCTCGGAGGTAGAACGCCCCTGGGTTCAAGCCTTGGTACCTCAAAAAAAAAAAAAAGAATGGAGGAACAGGAGGCTTAGTGTATGTGCCTGTATTAGTCAGCTTTGATGCATAGTCAGTATACAATGAAATACTTAAGGCAGCTGACTCATAAAAAGGGTTTATTTAGCTCACAGGCTTGGAAATCCAAAGTCCAAGACCATGTGGCCCCTCTGGTTTGTTCTCTGGTGAGGGCAGCAGACAGTGGCACATGGCAGAAGCACATGTAAGAGCAGGTAGTCCCACCCTGGACAGGAGTGAAGAGCAGGAGGAGGCAAGACTTGCTTTGTTTTCTTTTTTTATTTAACAACCCCTTCATGATAACTCAAGGTGTTGCTCAAGAACTACCAAGGGGTTGCACACAAACTACTGCACACCTTCAATGATCTAAGGACCTCCCACTAGTCTCTCCCTCCCAACAGTGCCACCCCGGGGTCCAAGCCTTTAATCATAATGGACTTTTGTAGGACACAAACCATATTCAAACTGTAGCAGTGCCCAATAAGAAATCATCATGCTTTGTTCAGTTCCCAGATCTTAACTGATTTTGGATCTAGAATTCATTAGCGGAAGATAAGGTCAGGTCCCTAGGAGGAAGAGCATTAACTCCTCTTTTAGGTGTGCCCTCATGAAGAGGGGTCCATAGGAACCATGAGGAGTTGCTTCCTGAACCCGTGTGGAGAAGTAAATCCGTGTAGTAAAGGGAGTGAACTGTTGTGGCCATGAAAATGCACCTTTCAGATCTACAAGTTCAGAGAGCATAATTGGCTCACTGTTTTCATGACCAGGTGTATGCTGAAGCCAGGCTTCCCAAGAGCTGCTCCTAGAAAGCCAAGCTTGTTCTTGAGAGTTGCTACATTTGGTGGCCAACTTTGGCTCCACTTTGCAGAAACTTTTTTAGAAATATGTCACACTTAAAGACTTTGTACCCAAGATTCCTTCTTTCTTCTCCTCTGCACAGAGGTTAAATCTGTATCTTAGACTGACAGCTCACCTAGGCTCTCCAGTTCTCTCCACAACTGCCCTCACAAATGTTTCCACAAGGAATTTCCTGAATGTCTAGTCCTTTTGTAGCATCTGCTTCTCAGAAGGCCCAAATTAGCTTAGTGCATCTTCAATTTTAAAAGAAATTGCCAAATTATTTTTTAATATATTAATTTATTGGTGCATTGTAATCATACATTTTGATAAGTGTCAGGGTAGCAGAAGCATGCATGCACACATTGCTCATTTAGCCCTCCCTCAAATCCCACCCTATTCCCTTCCCCTTCCCTCCTTTCCGTGCTCAGCATAGTGATTAACTCTGATAAGTTTGTGTATATACATTGTGTGCATTAGTTTATTTCCCTTTCCCCCCTCCCATCTCCCTCAGTTAGGTCACCTTCTTTGCTCAACTAAAGTTTTCTCCTTGTCTTGAGCTCCTTCTAAGTCCCATTCTCCCTAGCTTCCACATATTAGGGAGAACATCTGACTTTTCACTCTTTGTGACTGACTAATTTCACTTAGCATAATGTTCTCCAGTTCCCTCCATTTCCCTGCAAATGATGTAATTTTGTTCTTTATGGCTGCGTAAAATTCCATTGTGTACATATCCCATAGTCTTGTAATCCATTCATCTGTTGATGGACACCTTGGCTGGTTCCAAAGTTTGGCAATTGTGAATCGTTCAGCTATAAACATAGATACACATGCATTAGTCTGGTAGTTTGGTTTCAGTTCTTTTGGGTAGATGCCTAGAAGTGGTATTGCTGGGTCATATGGTAGGTTCATTCCCATTATTCTGAGGATCCTCCACACTGTTTACCAAAGTGGTTGCACTAATTTGCAATCCCACCAACAGTGTAGTAGAGTTCCTACTTCTCCACATCCTTGCCAGCATTTGTTGTTGTTTGTGTTTTTAATGATTGCCATTCTAATTGGGGTTAGGTGAAATCTCAGGGTAGTTTTGATTTGCATCTCTCTGATTGCTAATGATGTTGAACATTTTTTCATACATTTATTGGCCATTTGTATTTCTTCTTCTGTGAAGTGTCTATTTAGTTCA
>PVJS01003778.1:17237-73373 GCA_004027185.1 Glis glis | reverse complement strand
AATAATAAGGACCTTTTTTTATTTTTTTCTTTTTGTACTGGGGATTGAACCCAGGGGCATTCTATCTCTGAGCTACACCCCCAACCCATTTTATATTTTACTTATTTATTTATTTGTGTGTGTGTGTGTGTGTGTGTGTGTGTGTGTGTGTGTGTGTATAGAGTAGAAGTGTAAAGAGTGCCCTATATGGATAAGGGAGATCAGTAAGATGACATTTCTCTTTTTTTGTGTGTATCATCGAACCACCTCCATTTTTTAAATTGTTCAGGAGCAATCTTCTTGTTCACTAGCTTGGTCTGACTATTTGATATTTCAGATTTGTTGGCGTACACCAGGATGGACCTGACCATCACTGCTGAGAAGATAAACTGCTCTTAACTCTGGATATAAAAACTAGATGTTTCAAAGGTAGCCTTCCGTTTGCCTTTTTTGTTTTGTTTTGTATTTTTAATGCTTTGCTTTTCCCACCTTTTTTCATAAGAAACTGGAGAACAGCAAAAGCCACGTTTGTATTAACACTAAATACAAAACTGAAGGTAAATTTTTCCTCCCTTTTTCTGATAATAAATGAAGGAATGAAAGGTGGCAAATAGCTTTACTTTGAATGAGGACTCTTCACAGTGGAAAATATTAACTCGAATATAATTTTCAGCTTGCAAACTTTCTGTGTCCCTATCCCTCATACACATGGCATAAAATGCTCAACTCGTTAAGAAATGAGGCCACCTGTGTTTTTTCCCCTCTGCCATCATTCCTTCCTGTTTTATTTCATTTCATTTTGTTTTTGTTATCTACACTTCTTTAAAGCACACATCAAATGGATTGCATCTGTTTCATCACTGAGAAGCTAAATCTTTCCATTTAATGTGGTGACTAGAGTGGAGGCCTTTGCCTTTCGACCAGAGTACATTTGATAAGGGAAAGTATTGCACTAAATGGTCGAGGGTAGATTCTAAAATAATTGAATAAGACTGTTGCCTTCACTGTGCAAATAATTATTTTTGTTTTTAATTACTTCCAATGGATAGCTTTCAGTTATAAGAAGGGAGTAAAGTTTTGTTCCCATATACACGTTTCCCCTTTTCATGCATATACACGCTAAGCACATGTACTAATTCATGCACAGTTGCACATACACTCCCTAGAGTGGAACATAGAAAACACCGTTAAATAGAAACCCACGGGACGTGTGCATTTCTTCCCACCTTCAACAATGGCACAAGCTTCTTGCTCCTTCGGTCTTCAAGCCCATATTCATAATGGAGCTTTTTAAGGGACACTTGGCCTCTCGCAAAAAAGTAGAGGATTTTGCACATTCCACGGTTTGGCAAAGTCAGAACTAGTTATTTTCTCTAGACCGGTATCAAGTTCTTCTCAGGCATATGATTTCACTTGAAGTCCTGCCCAGGAATCCTTCAAAGCGAGCGTTCGCCCGCTCTCATGATGTCAGGCGGTTTTCCCTGCATCTGTAATTTGAAGAAAAACAAACAAACCTGCGCGGAACAAACGCCACGGAAACCCAAACAGAACTCGCGGGGGAGCGGGTGTCACCTGCGGCGGGCGGGCACGGGGGCGCGGGCGGCCCTGCGTGGGTGGCAGCCCGGCTGCACGGGAGAGGGTGCCGGGGTGCCGGTGTCGCCCTCCTGCACCTCCTGCACGGCGGGGACGGCCGGCCGGCGTCTGGCCGCTGCTCGAGGCGGCGGCGCCAAGTGTCAGCGGTAGCACGGGGAGAAGCAGCAACACATCCAGGCAAAGGCCCGGCCTCAAATTTCCAGAGACAGGCCAGCATGAGCGACAAACAGGGGTTGGAAGGGGATCCCCAGGGGCCACTTTTCGAGAATTTTCTGCTTGTATGTCATAAGGAGTGCCCCACCCCCAGCACCGGCGAAAGTGGAAGGAAAGTGCGCAGGCGAAATGGAAATCGGAATTGGCCTCTTCATAATTAATTCTCAAAGCCCCAAACTCCGCTGTTTCCCAGACACCACCCAACTTTTTCTTTTCAAACCGAGCCTCCAAAATGCAAGCAGAGGGATTGTTAATTTTCATTATTTACTGGACAGCAAAAAGAGCTAGAAATCAAGGCATGGGATACATTTTCCATTCGCTTTTGTTTCAAGGCCCCAGGACGTGAGCCCACTTAATGTTCTTAGCAAATCAAAGCACGTGTCCTTTGAAGAAGGTGTGTAATTGGAGTTTAAGGCATGTATGGAATTCCCAGATGTCTATAAAGTAAGAAGGAGCATGTGGCAGGTCACTGGAAGGTGGGGCAGGTTAAAATCACTGGCACAAACGTTCCCACTTTATATTCTCACCCTTTATAAAGACAGAGATAAGCCTTGGGGAAAGGTTGGGATGGGATCACAATAAATATTCATTTTCTTGTATCAGTCATAATAGCCATGGTAGAAAGCACATGGTCAGAAAACCTCAAAGAAAACAGTCAATTAGAGCGGGGATTTCGTGGGCGCCCTGCAGGGAGATCCTTTGGGGTTTGCAGCGGTGAGCGTCTCCAAGGGCCTTCTTTCTTGTTTACGTGGACTGTTTTCTTTTCCGTCTATTTTTTCCCTATATTTGTGGACGTGTCTTCGTACTTCTGCGTGCGATTTATGCTGAAGCCAGAGGAGCAAAATTCAGATTAGAAAAAGAAAAAAAATCTAAAAGCATTCATTCCAGAAGGGAATGAATTCCAAGCCTTCTTGGGGGAGGGGAGATCGCCAGCAAGTAAAATTAAATTTCTGTACAACATGAAATTTAAACATCTACCCGATATGAAAGACAACCATCAAAGTCAGCGGCTCCTCTTTCTCATTTCACCGAGGAATGTACAGACTTGTAAGAGACTGCAGAACCCGAATGTGCGCTTGAATATTGCTTATTAGGCAGCTTTTGTTTTGTTTTGTTTTGTTTTGTTTTGTTTTCGGTCTGGAGCCGGAATCGAAATATGACTTTTTTCCTTGGGTTGAAGATGCTGCCCTCGTTTGTTTATCTGCACAGTGGAACACAGAGGCAGGAGACCTCGGGGGTCTGCTAAAGAAGCCGGCCCTGGCAAAGGTTGGCACTGGGAGGGGGCGATGTTGGGGGAGTTTGGACGGGGGCAAGAGTGCCCGTGGGGGGCTGGAGCAAAGAGCCCACAGCCGCCACCACTGAGGCAGGCAGGAAAAGAGGGAAAGGGACGCACCCGGGGCGACGGAGTGTGACAAGTGAAAAGTTAAGCAGGTACTGAAGTTTATCTTGCCCAGATGTTAGGACTTTTATGAAATGTCACGTGAAGGGAACAGATGTACAACTTGCAAATGGGCCACGTCTGTTAAAACGAAGGCAACTGCGTGGAGGGAAATCCCTGCAGAAATCACCAACCTCCTTTTCTAGATATACTTTCTCCTTTAAATATTAGCTCCCGGAAGGCGGAGGAACACCTCAAGTGCATCTTGCAGAAAAAGTTACCACCCCACTCCACCCGCTAGATGCTTTTGGTGCGGAGGGTCGGGTGTGGGGCGTATCACCCCCCTCCTCCACCCGGGTCCTTCTGTTTTCCTGCTTCACATTTCCCATCCCCCACGTTTCTCTCTGGGCTTCTTGAAGACGTTTGATCCTGGGAAACGTATCAGATCTCGGTTTGGAAAAGCTGAAACTAATCAATTGCCTTTTTGAAGGGGGCAGAGAGTGATAAGAAGAGTGAAGGAATGCCAGGCCTGACAGACCCCAAGCCTCAGATGCTTGGATGGGCTGAAAGATGGGCGGGTGATCTCTCCCTGCTCCTGGGGCGGGGAAGCCGCTCACTCCACTCAGGGATCCCTGAGCCCCCGTGAAGGACTTTACCAAGATAAGTGACTGGTTTGATTGAAAAGGATTTTGTAAAATGACTTGCACACACAAGGCACTTTTTTTTCTCTATGTATGAAGCTCAGTTTATAAACAAAATGATTTAGCAGTTGCCCAGTTGTGGAAAAGAGTCCAATTCCATTCTCTGTATTTAAGACATGTTCATAAAGGTTATTGTGAATATTAACATGTGGTGCAGGCCTGAGTCTCTGCACACAATAAAGTTTTAAAGATTTGTCGCCCATATATTAAGACTATATTGTAAATGAACTGTGCTGTGGCTTCTTTTAAATGCAACACTATCACTAAATTTCTATTAAATTGACATTGCATCTGGCTTATGGTATTATGTAGCCATCCATACAGCTCTCTACTTTAAACAAAATGTGAAAGTCAGAGTATTTTCTTCCACAATATTAAATTCAATTTTGCCATCAGGGTTTATCTTATTCTTTTTAGGGTTTCTCACAGGCATGGGCAGAATTCAGTGATCATATTAGCTTTAAGGGTTGACAAAATTTTAAATGCCCAGGACCAGATAAACTGAAGGGTCCTTTTTATGTATAGCATTTAATCTCAGTACCTATCCAGCCATACTTAACCTTTGGGTGCATATCATATTATCTGGTTATAGCTCTCAAAGGATCCTGGACACTGACTGGGTAGTGGGGTCCTGCCCCTCTGGGTCTGCCTGGCCTTCAAGGAACTGTTGGGTTGAACCCCAATGCCACAAGTGTAAAGCTATCTTTAGGGACTTCCAGACTCCATTTTCCAAACACACTACTGGACAAAACAGTCTATATTTCTTTACTTTTCTTTGTTCCTGAAACTTAACACCCATCAAAGGTTTCTGACTGTTGTTGAAATCCAACTGCAGCAGGGACCATCTCCTTATTGCAAATTTACCAGAGACGTGTCATACTTCAGAGGTCTGTGGCTGTTCCCCTAAGGGGGGCAGCGCTCCTTTCCTGGGGCAGACCCCCACCTTCTAGAATAGTATTCTTTAAAATGCTCTCATAAATTCTGTTTTCTCATTATGGCAGAAGGAGATTCATGTTTGTCTCTTGGAAAGGTTGCTTCTGGCCCCATCCCATCCCCAACTTTTCTTGCTACCACATCAACACACACCTTTTAAAACTTCTAACTTTGTAATGTATAAAAGAGACCTGGAAGGGAGAATCCTTCTTCCTCTTCCTTCTCTCCCAGCCAGACTGAGTGAAACTTAAAACACATCTCATAGATCAGTTTTCCTCCTCTGATGTTAGGCATAGTCCACGACCCGGATTTTCAAATAGCTCAGGCTGGAGCCTGTAATATTTAATCCAGTCAGCTATTAAATGTCCTCCGGCTAAATCAAGAGTATACGAAAGAATCCATACCGGGATAATGATGCCAAGAGCAGTTTGGTGGAAGGAAGGGGGGCTGGTTAGGAGGGGGCAGACAACTCCAAGGATCCTTTGATTTGGAAAATTCTGTTTTCAGAACTCCTGTCAGAGTAATAACAAAGCTAAGAAACATGAAAGAGCAACTCTTTTCGAGGACATGGCTTTAATGAAATACTACTAACACACACATACACACACACACACACACACACACACACACACAATAACCGCTTCTAAGATCCGCTACTTTTCCTTAACCTATTAGGGACTAGGAGGGTCCATAATGTGATCCCCTCCCTCTCCTCCTTTCCTGCCGCCCCCTTCTCTCCCCAATTAAGCCAAAACGGTTGTTCTGAAGAGCCCCGGCAGGCACGCAACCGTGGACTGAGGCTGCTCTGCGCATCCCGGCTGCCTAGCCCAGCGCCAGCCTTCTCTGCGCAAAGCCAGGCCCGCGGGACTGGGCTGCGAGGCCTCGCCTCGTCTTCCAAGGCAGGCACCCGCACCTGGGGAGCGAGCTTTCCAGGTCCCTCCTTGGCGGAGTTCTTAAGACCCCAACAAATGTGTCACCAGGCAGATGGCGTGCCCCAAATCTGCCTGCCAGGGCTCCCTACCGACCTTGCCCAGCTCTCTTTGTTGATGTAAACCACCGGGAGGGATTGGAACGAAGATAGCAAACGGGGACTGGGGGTAGGGCAGGGGAGCGAATTGGCAGGGGGCGGTGATCGTCTGAGAAAAAGCAACTGCGTTTGGGAAGGGGGGAGCAACTTCTTGGGCAGCGGGGACCAGGCATTTTAGCAGTCGCATCTGTCATCTGTAGCAGTGGACAGATAAAACCGTCTCTGATCAAAGAGGCGGGTTCATAAATCACCCATAAGAGACGGGTTGTGAGGAGTAAAAGACACGTGTCGAATAATCTCGACCCAGGAGTCGGCCCGCAGCCCGCGCAGTTCCCAGCGCCCCCTCCCGCGGGCAGTGCCCGGAGAGCCCGTCCCGCAGCGGGGGCTGTCGAGGGGTCCCCTGCCTGGCCCTCCCGCCCCATCCCTGCAGCCCCCGGCCTGGCCCTCCCGCCCCATCCCTGCAGCCCCCGGCCTCCGCCTCAGACGCCCGCCCGGGCCATCCGGGTTCCGGATTTGAGGTTTCAATCCGGTCGAGTGTCTCGGGTTGACCCAGGAAACAGCAGGGGACGGGCTGGCGTCTTTTCGCTCTGAGGCCAGGACGCCGCTGTCTCAGAATCTCAGACATCCCGCCTCCAGGTCGGGCCTCAGTGTCCTCGTCCCGTGCCCCGGCGGTCTTTCCTCCGAGAGCGCGGGGATTTGCAAAGTGTACGGTGCGAACTCCACGCAGTGGCGAGAGTTCAGCGACAGCCGAAATGGGTTGGGCGGTGTTCTCTGTTCCGGGTTTCCTAAATTTCGGACGACCTGTGCTTGATACTCAGTTTTGCCGCCCTGGTGTAATATCTAAGGAGCAATTGCGGTGCTCTACACTAGGACCAAGGAGATTCTCTGTCTCGGCCTTCTACCTCCCGAGCCGGACTGTCTCGCACCTGCTTCCTCGGGTTGAAAAAACAGGCGAAGGCGAAAGTCCAGTGCGTGCGCCTAACGCCCCGACCTTAGGGACGCTTACTGGGCGGGTTTCGAGGCGCCTGGTAGCTGTGTGCTAGGGAGAGGGCACTGCTAAGAGTTCGCGAATTCGTGCGGAGGGATTTACAGCGGAGAATGCCCCTTCCCCCTCCCTTCTCCCCCAATTTTAGCATCCTGCAGATAAGTAGGATTTTGCATATAATAGGTGTTTATGGTTGTAGGAACTGCTCTTTGATCTAGGATTTGAAGGGTGGAGTGTCTAAGCGGTCTCTAGACGCTGGTCTGATTTGAATGCTTTTCAGGATGATTTATGGCAAAAGGCTCTTTTCTGACACTTCCCTGTGCCACAGCTGTTCCCTTCTCGGAAGGGATGGGGAAAGAAACCTGCCTCCAATAGGCTTGCGATGGACGCCCGTGCGCCCTCCGCGCCCGCTCCCTGCCTGTCATTCTACACTGACAGCGCGCCAGCCTCCTTCCAGAGCTGCCGAGAACCTTCCCCTGCCTTCTCACTAAGGAGGGGGAAGGGATGACGGAGCCGCGGAGGGAAACCGAGTCACCGCCTGCAAAGTTAGGCTCTTGCAGTAAGTCTGCTTTGTGCAGTTAACCACCTGCTCCTCGCCCTCTTGGTGGTTTGGCGTCAACGCGATTCGACCCCCTGCGCTGCAGGGTGGGCGTGGGCCCTCCGCTGGGACCCCGGTGGCTTCGCCTGGCCCCGGCCCCGGGCCCCGCCGCGCTCGCAGCCGCGGTTCCTGCGGGGCGAGGGCAGGCAGCTTCGGAAGCTGCCGGGCGGGGTGGGGGTGATGTCTCTCCGAAAACTCCCCGCAGGCTCGGGACAGCGAGGAGAGGCCAGGAAAAATAACCCTCCCGACTCAATTACAGGGAGCTCCACCGTGAAGCTGAAAAGCTGAAATGTGCGCCGCGGCAGGGGGGCAGGTCAGACAGGGCGGACGCTAGCGCGATTTTAGGGGACCCCTAGGGCCGGCTGAGCTGAAAAAGCGCTGAAGTTATTTGTCAACCTGAAGCTAAAGGTGGGCCCGACCCTCAGTAGCCTCCAGTGGACGCTTTTCCCAAAGGAAACGAGGTTTTCCAGCTATTTCTTCTTCGAAATATAACGGGTTGGGGTGGATGGCGCGGGGCGGGGCGCGGGGGTGTTTTCTTTCTTTCTCAGAGTGAAGGCGATTAGGAAAGGAATGAGCCGCGCAGGATAGGAGACCTGTGCTCAGGAGAGTTGAGGCCAGGGCAGCGCTAGTAAGGCTGGGAAACTGTAATATGTGGGGAACAGCACCTATTTCAGGCTATTTTGATAAGCCTGCGTCTTCACTCCTTTCAGTCCTTTCCATGTTAGTAACTTGAAGGTCAATGGTTTGTATTCTCAATTGAAAAAAAAAACAGATTTCCTGGGCGATAGAGACAGAGAATTAATTCTCTGGACAAACTCATTTTCGAATGCCCAAGCTTTCCTCCTTCATGGCATCGCAAAGCACAGAACTAGGTCGGAGTTTATTGGTTTATGTAGAAACGATCCTGATTTGATAAGCTTAATCATATGACAAAAAGGCATACTGATTATTCCCTCCTCTCCCTCGAAGTGCAGCCTGAGAATTTTTGAAAGTCACTGCCTTTTTTTCTAGAGTTTGATCACTACATCAAAAGACTCAGGTCACCTCTTGTCTTTCCTGTATGTATATATTCAAGAGCATAAAAATATTAAATAAAAATCTTTTCCCAACTTCAAACCTATCAAATGTTTAACAGCTGAAGGATATTCATCTTTAGGAGGCAAGCCAAAATGTCAATAAAAGTATAATTATTTCTGAAACATATGGGAGCACTTACAAGTCCCCAAAAGTGATACTGAGTATTGATATCGAGAGGAAACCTTACAATATACTTTCATATTTGCTGGTCGAGACCTTATTCCCTCAAAAGGTTCCACAAGCCACAGACATTTTTATTCTTCCTGATAGGGTTTCTAAAGCTAGCATGAAAGACAGGTTGTGAGCAAAGGGGTCACCTGTATTCTGTATAAGGAGAAATGAGTGTTGAGCTCCTAAGTGTTTGGTGTTTGTTCTCTGTAGAAAGCTGTCTCTAGTGTCTATGACATCAAATATTATTTCAGTGCGGGATGGGGGGATGGTGTACATTGGCGTAGCCATTTTTGTTAGCAGCTAACACAAATTACCTTCTGAAATATTTCATCCAAATACTCATCCCAACCTGTAATTTTGCCAGGCTGTGAGATGTAAAGGCAGTGGAAAGTGATACAAGTGGCATTATTACTGTAGTTGGCTGTGATGAGCAAGGCTGATGATGTGTGACTTGGAATAACCTCCAAAATATAAGTAGACTCTTTTGATAGTTACTTCTTCCACTTACAAGCTGCAGTTTCTTTTCCATGTGCAGCTTCCAGAGGACCTCTGATTGTTTAAACATGGCATTCAAACTTCAACTGTGGGGCTGCAGGTTAGTCCTCTAGTCAGCTGCTGTTTTGGGACCACTTCTCTGATAAACTCAGAGTTCTGGTTTGAGTTTGTTGTCATTATTCCTAGTTTCCCCTATGGTTCTCTTCATCACACCTCCAGGAAGTTGCTTTGAGTACCTGGGTAGCTTCCTCCCCAAACAAGCAGCCACCAGTGGTCACCATTGATCTGGTGGTGAGTTGTGTAACTTCATTGATTGGTTATCCATACCACCCTGAAAATAAAGTTTCTATTTCTCTCTGTGTTTAGATTCATTTAACTCAACCACTTAATTTATAGGAAGGACCGGAAGCCCAATGTATTTGAGACATTTCCCCAAGGCAAATGGTCCAGTGCTCTTTCCTCTACTTGGACACATGGTATTTTAGGTTTTAAGCAGAATAATAAACTCCAGAATTGGCCTGGGTACCAGAACTACTCAAGCAATTATTCCCCAAGGCTCACTATGCTTCTCTTTTATTACAAAGTTTTGGATAAACAAAGCAGATAACAAGACCATGACTGTCTTTTAATAAATGTAATGGGACACTACTCCGTGTATTTACTTAACACCTGGTAAATTGTAAAGGCCAGAATACAGAAATGAGTATTACTAATTAGCTGTCACATCTTTCCATTTCCTAAGAATAGAAGTGAGTGTCTTTATTGAAATTAAAGATTCTCATTGTAATATTTCGAATACCTGTACATTTCAGAATAGTTTGTATTTTTATTTTTACAATTTCCAATATAAAGCCTTATTTGTGGAAGGGTGCCCCGAGACCATTATTTTGCCTTTTATAAGGATAACTACCACTAAGAATATTTTGAGAAATTCAACAGTGATGAAAAAGAAATATAATTTCATTAGCATGTACAGAAACTTTATTGGGCAGAAAAACCAGGAGTGCAGTTTGCCCCATGGAGTGATTATGGAATGAGGCAGAACCCAAGGAGCAGGACCATAAGTGGTTTTTCCTACTCTGTGCAAATGATCCCAGAGGCCTTTTCAGTCCGTGGTCTGTGATGCCATTCTCACATCTGACATGCTTTCCTAATGACTTCTCATGAGTTGCTGAAGTTGCTAATGCAAAGAACAACATGCAATCAGATTGTAGGGAGCACAGTTCGGGGAAAGAGCACCCTAGGTGAAGAGTGTGTGGACTTGTTTAAACCTACAGCCACAGGTGACTCTCATTTGCTCCTGTAAAATGATCTACTGAGTTATCTGACTGTACAGAGTTAAAAATCATTGAGATCTGTTGAAGCAATTTCCAAATGTTCACTTTTCTCCAAGTCATTTTCCCCAAGTGACAGGCTGTGTGGGTGGCCACTACGACACTGCTTTCGGTTAAACAAATGAATGATTATTCAGTCAACAAACATTTCATGGAGGTCTCTCCAAGGTCTAAGGGCTATGCAGAAGTGACTATGCCAATGAAAGAAGCCACCAATTACAGAAGATTGGTCTCACCTGAGGATATTTTGCTGCGTGTGCAATGGAAGCCCTGAGTGGCTTACTTTACCCCAGTTTTCTGTGATATTTTGGGGGTGGTGTGGAAAATTAGGACTCACTATCTTTGGGAGAATAAAAGTGGAGAGGCAATAGAATGTCTTCTGCATTAGTATTCTGAGCATGTGAACTTCAGAACAGAGTGATAGAAGTAAGCCCAGGAACATTTTATTTTGCATTTCTATTTTTTATCACTCCCTAGCAACATCCTTTACCTTAACAGTCACTTATTAGATGGTCTGCTTTCTGCACACAGGTGCCTGTCCAACTCACTGATACAATCCTAACGCCTTGCTTCTCATCTGACCCATTTTTGTTGATTTAAACTAAGATCACCTTTGTATTAGAAGAAATATGAAGACAGAGAGACCAGAATCCACATCTAAAAGAACTAAAAAATAACACTATTGAAAGTCTTATAGTTTTGTGAAGAGGGAATTCATTTTAGTGCCTTTCTATTGAGAATGAAAACCCAAGTAAGCACCAAAGATGTTCAGAAGAAGCTGGATGCGGTGGCACAGGCCTGTAATTCCAGTACTTGGGAGGCTGAGACAGGAGGATGACAGATTGAATGCCAGCGTTGGCAACTTACTGAGACTATTTCAAATTAAAAAATAAAATATAGCTGAGGGTACAGCTCAGAGGTAGAATGCCCCTGGGTTTTATCCCCAGCAAAACACACACACACACACACACACACACACACACACGCACACGATGTTCAGAAGACAGTTATTAAAACATCATGATTGGCCAGGTGTGGTGGCACACGCTTGTAATCACAGTACTTGGGAGGCTGAGACAGGAGGATTGCAAGTTCGAGGCCAGCCTCAGCTACTTAGTGAGGCCCTCTGCAACTTAGAGAGACCCTGTTTCAAAAATAAAGAATAAAAATAGGGCTGGGGGTGTAGCTCAAAGGTAGAAGACCCTGGGTTCAATCCCCAGTACCGGAAAAAAAAACCCATCATGATTCATACATTTATTCTACCTGAAGTATTTTAGAATTAAAATAGCTATAAAAGCCATAGCTGGCATTTGTCTACATGACCTCTTTGTCTAATAAGTAAAAGGACCCCTTTTTGAGGGCTTACGGCTTTAATCTGAAGAGCAGGGCTTATTGCAGGGCCCTCTGTCCACCAAGTGCCCCTGTGCAGGGAACATCCCTCACAATGATATGTGGCAGCCTTGGCACCAAAAGCAATAATTATTAGGTCTAATACAAAATTTGGCCAGCTGATTATCAATGCATTCAAATGTCAGTGATGTCGATTGCACTTGATTTCTATGGAAGCTCCAAATAATCTCTCCACATGTGCTTCTGCGCAGACCGTCCAGAAGAGTCCATTCTTTTTTCTGATCCAGCCAATTGGAAATTCATTTTCTTACATTCCTGTTCTGTAAACAGCTCCACATTGCTCTGTCACACTCCTAGAACGGCGTAATTGCCGATAACTAAATGGGCCACGTCAATCATTATCTGCTAAAGCCTTGAAACTCCAAGGTACTTATTGTACATATGCGCTCGTTATTTCAAAGCCAAGAGTGGTGGCTTTGAGACTGAAACGTAATAGATTGTGAATTGAAAAGCAGCATTCTAAAAGGATTTTCAATTTCGTATGATTAGTATGAATGGAGAAAGCTGCTTCTCCATCCCCCCACTTCTGCCTTTCCCCCTCACTCCAGGGATGCAGTGAACTTGTGTAATTTAAGGCAGGTGGTCCACGTAGTGGGCTGACCACAGAGGATGAGAGAGTGTGCATTTGATACCGTGACTGCTGCTCTTTAATAGACTTTAAATATACTCAGACTATTATTTAGCTTTTGGCTATTACATTTATTTTCACTTTCTTTCAAAGGCCTTTCTCTTTCATTTCGTCATTTTCCATACACTGAAATGTAACCCTGGTCCAATAGCACCAAGTAGAGAATTTATCTATATTGTCATCGAACTGAATGCAAAAGAAATATCAAAGGGGAGCAGAGGGCACCAGTATATTTGACTCTTGAATGATGACAGAAAACGCATGCATTTTTCTTTGCCTAGGTAATAATAACGCTTTATTTTTATATAAAGCCTTTCATCTGAGAATCTCAGAGTCCTTCAAGATGTCGTTTGGGTCTGGCATTCTTCAGTTGGCTGCCCTTTGTCTCTTTCAGTAAGGAAATATTGCTGTTGGGTGTAGTTTCATTACTGAGCTGCACTGGGGTATGTGTATTCAGAGGTCCAAGGGCATTGAGTGTCTCTTGAATGGATCAAATAAATGACCAGTTCTGACATTCTCAAAACAACCCTGAGAGGAAGATGGGTGGCAAAGGTGATTATTGAATTTGCAGGTGGAGCAGTTGTGGCACAGCAGGGTTAAGTGACTCACCTGAGGGCACACAGTGGAGTCTTTGTTACTGCGAAACACAGAAGCCCATGTACCGGATCCTTAGCAGGCTGTTTCCCTGATGTCCTCTCTATCTGCTCCTTCTCCTTTCACAGTGAAAATCCTTAAGAAAAGGCCTCCCTGTGCATATAAGAAAAAGATTCCAATGCAAGGGAGAAGAGTCAGAACATTGGAAATATTGAAAATAAAATTTCTAAATAAGCCTAAATATAGGAAGAATAGCACTCGAACATAGAAGTGGAATTGTGATTTTAGGTTTCATCACTTTTAAGTAAGAAATCCTGTGTTGATCTAAGCCAGAGAGCAAAGGCATAATGTCATATTATATTTGACATATAGGATACATACACATATACTCATACATATACATATTTGTGTATTTATGCACACATATATAGATGAATAGGTGTGTATTCCCTAACTAGACTATCTGTACGTTTTGAAACTTAAAAAGTGTTTTAAATATATATATTATTTGTAACTATCTTGTTCTTTCCTGGAATTTTGTTTGGACTCATATCTTCAGATGCAGTCCTTTGCTTCTACGATGCGGTCATTCGACTGAAGAGCTCTGAAGCTTGGACGGCTCCGCCTTGGCTAGTGTTTGACAATTCTGTGTTATTCCACTTGATATGTATGTGTTAATATCCTCTTGGGACACCATATCATGATGTTTAATTTTAAAACTCATTGTGAAGTTTGGGCCAGGGATCCCAACTCTGCTTTCAGATGTAAACCAACTTCAATATTTTATTACAGTGAGAGTAGCTAATAGAAGGGAGATGTATATTTTTAATAGAAAGGACTTAATAATAAAAGAGACTGGTATTCATCTGAGACTAATTATACATTCGAGAAAAAACAATTTATTAAACAAAAATTATTTGCTTTTGTTTTTCTTGCCTTTATTTTATATTCAATTTGAGTTTTGATATTTATGTCTATCTCTCATAGTAAATGATTATTACACACAGTCAGAAAAAAGTGCTGGAACGATTCTAATAATCATATATTCTGAAACTGTCATTAGTCCATCTTAATTGTAACTATTTATTCAAAGAAATAATCCCAAAGCCGGGCATGGTGGTGCACATTTGTAATCTCAGTACTTGGGAGGCTAAGACAGGAGAACTGCAGGTTCGAGGGCAGCCTCAGCAAGTAGTGAGACTCTCATCAACATAGCGAGACCCTGTTTCAAAATAAAGAGAAAATAGGGCTGGGGGTGTAGCTTGGAGGTAGAATGCCCCTGGGTTCAATCCCCAGTAACACACACACACACACACACACACACACACACACACACCAGAAAGCAAAACAAGGAAATAATCAAATAATCCCAGATGTGTATCTTCTTAATTTCCTAAGCTTAAATTTTTCTGATTCAAGCTATGGGATTTAGAAAGTTTATAAAAAGCTGCTTCATATATCACATTGGTTTTACCATATTGGGGATAGAAATTTTGATATGTTATGCCCATGTTTCTTATCTGTGCATACCATCTAGGTTCTCAGCTTAGTTTTGATCTGCTCCAGAAGAAATATGCATAAACAAGGAGGAGTAATGATGAAAAAAGTAAAAAACTTGATCTTGATTATCTTACTTGGCCTGCATTTGGGAGTCTAGAATCAGTACTGCATTTGTCACTGTGACTCTCTCATCCACAAATTCTTTCATGCTTTGCTCTTTCTCTGCAGATGAGGTAAAGTTTTAGCAACATGAAACAATGAAAGATGCTTGAGACTATTTCTTGCTTTATTAGATTATCTAAGTATGGATTTTGCTCTTAATTTATTATATTCCGCAATCAAACCATGGATACTGCTATTCTTTTTGTCATATGTATCGTTGTTTTGAAGTCTTCTTACATTATTCATTTTGCCCTAAATCAAAGTTCCATTTCTGATGTGCAGTTGAGTTAAGTTGGGGTATAAAGAACAAGTCTTGTCTAAGCTCTGCCACTTATTAGCTGTGTTATTTAGCCAATTAAATGAATTTATCTGAACATCAGATTCTTTATAATTGGAGAGTAGAGTGGATTAAGTCACTAGCATTATCATCCTGTCACTGTATGGTCTAATATCTCAGATGATGCCTCAATAAGATACAATGTAAAATTTCTGTTTTAAATTAAACTTTCCAGATTTTTTTCTGTCAGGTGGCAAGTTTTAAATCTATAGGATCAATTATAATGTTGTGCTCTCTAAAATTATAACTAAAAGGTTGTAAAGCAAAGCGTTATTTTAAAAATCCAAAAATCCTTTCGGAACCTCATGTTACTATAGTTAACAAAAAAACTTGAGATCTGAGAGCAAATATAACTGAATATCATCTCCTTGCTCTTAAGTCATTTGCTAATAGCTTTACTTTGCTATTTTCTTGTTAAAAGAAAATATTTATTACTAATTGCTTGAATTGAAGAGCCTATCTTAACTCATTCATAGCTTTACTAGTTAATATTAATCTTATTCAACAGTTCATAGCCATGTTATATGCATATGACACAATGAGTGTGTATGTTTACCTAGTAATCAAAATGTTTCTTAGTGATTATAGAAATGATTGGCTAGAATTCTTCCTTAAAGTTCATAGTTCTTCATCAAAATTTTCTTTTTCACATATGATATCAAAGTAAGGATTTAAAACTTGAAACTTGTCTTAGGATCCATGCTCTGGAGTATTTCTGTTTCTTGTTTTGTTTTGTGGTCACTAACCACAGAGAAATTTGTCTTTTTTACATATGCTGGAAATAATTTACTGCTTTTAGAAATATTAAACCACAGAAAAACCCCAATGTTAAAGAAACATTATGGGTCTGCCGAAGTCCTCAAAAAGCCAGGAAATTGAGAGTTAATGCAGAAGCTCTGATCTGACTTTGTGTTCTAGGGACTTAAGGATGTCTGAAGAATGACAGGTAGTACCTAGCCCACAGATATGTAAGAATTAAACCAAAACAAAACAAGAACAAACACTGTCTTGTCAGGGTGATGTGGTAGAGGGCACCCATGGTGAGTGCAATTTATTTGAGACACTAGCTTTCACATTTACTTAATATAAAACAATGCTCTTTATAAACACCAATTCTTGCACCTTAATACATAGATGAAAAACTACAAATTCAAAGACATGACAATGTAGATTTTAATTTTTGATATAGATGTATTTGGTAGTATGGGCTTAATAAAATAATATTCTCAAATGAGTTTTTAGAAGTAATATTCATTTGTGTAATATGTGCATATGGTACATAACAGAAACAAGCTTTTAAACCCATCTATTTTACTGATCTCACTTAAAAGGCCAGAAATTCAGGCCATTCACCCCAAATCAAAATATAACAGAATCTCCGTTATGTACCTAACACAGAAGGCAGAAGTCCAATCATTATAGAAGATACATTTCATATAGAAACTAAAATTCATAAATCAGTCAAGAAAGCACATTTCTATTGATATTGTATTGAATTTATTTAAATTAACTAACATTTTCCCTCAAGACTTCTCAGTTGCCTATTGTTTTCTATTTTAATATTTAATTATTATTTAGTGAAGAAAATATATCTTGGATTTATAACAAAAATAAGAAAGTTATTTAATATATAATTGAATATCTTAATTAAGCTTAATTTATGTCAGAATGTCTCCTGGATTGAGTACAATGCCTTAAAATTTTTCATATATAAATACTGACACTTCTTGAAATATGGATATACTGTTGACAATATTATTCAAAGTACATCATCACAAAGTGATCATAGTATTTTTTTAAAGTATTTCCATAGAGATGGAGTTTTGTCAAAAGAATTAAACAATGATAATTAATTGATGAACAGTGTATTACTTCATTTACAGCCATATTATTTGATTTTTTGTTAATGCAAAATACCCAAGTCTATCAGTTATTCAAGTAGACAATATGGAATCAGAGAGCTAAAGATGAATTTACATGAATTAGAAAGCAGAGACTGCTTTCAATTTTTTTGTACTTTTGTTTGGTGCATTATAATCTCATATCATAATGTAGCTCCTAGTGATAGTGACATACATGCACACAGCAGTTGGTGGGCTTTCCCCAGCTCCCTCCCCACTCTGCTTTCAATTTTAATTAAGAAGAAAAATAATGTTTGTTTTTTGACATAGGCTTTGCCTGCAACATAATTTTGTATTTTAAGAGGATCTCTGTTCTAAAAGAAAATTGATTATAACAATTAGACATATTAAGTGATATATTTCAGAAGTACTCATTTCTCAATATATATTTAAATTTATTAAAAACTAATAATTTGCTTGTGTATTCTAGTAATTTAAGAAAATACTGGTAAAATAAGGAATATCTAATCTATTAGGCAAGGAGTCAAACTTAATTGTTACATTATAGAAATGCTTTCTACACTGGTTGGATCTTTATATATTAGTTATGATCTAAAATCTTATTTTCTATATTTCAGCATAGAAATGTTTAAAACATTGTTGAATAAGGATTATACAGTGAAGTACTTCCAGATTCAGGAGAATAATTATAATTTCTCACATTACATATTCCAAATCACAGATTTGATTGGGTTGCAGTTATATGTAAGTAATAAAATTATTAAACCTACTTTGAAACAGAATTTCCTCCCATGAACATGGAAAACACGTTACCAAGGAGAGAAATGATTACATGAGCAAAGTTTGTCATGAACACACTTCTAAAAATTAAGCTTTGTAAGCTAAAAAGTCACAGCCTTACAAATCGAGGTGGTTTGCTTTTCAATTCTGGGCCTCAAGAAGGACATTTGACACATTTACATAGCAAACTTAGTCAATGTTGGGAAATGCTTTGTAGTGGCCAAAAGCTGTGCATTTCCTTCTGTTGACCTGATTTTTTCCAATAAAGTAAATTAATAAAAGATGCATCAAACAGGATTACTGCAGATGTGCACATACTGCAGTGCTAATTGTTCTTATTTTTTATAGTCCAATCCTGCACATGCTTTAATTTATATTTGCCTGAGTTAGCTTTTTAGTGAATTAGCGGCACTCCGCCACACAGTGAATAGTAATGTGCTTGCATCACTCCATTATCTCAGATACGTTATTGCCTAGAATCCATGCTCCTAATTCCCTTACCACCCACACCCATCCCTTCCCTCTGTGTGGAAGGCTGATTTGTGTTAAGAAGGGACCACCAAGCCATTAACTCTAGGCCATAACTAGCATTGTGCATAGAGAGTGTGGCTTATGATCATATCACATTTTAACTCTTCCACCAGCATTATCCTTGTTTCCCCCAATCCTTTCAAGAGGCAATAACTCCAAATGCCTCGCATGGAAATGATAAACTGCCTGTTGTGCCTTTTCTTTGAAGGAGTTCTCCTGCAGAGTATCATATTTAAATAAATTGCCATTGAGTTTAGCAAGCAGCACAATCATGCCCATTGAGGTGGAGTCTTTTGATCATATTTTGTAATGCAATCAAGGATCACATGAGGATTCTCAAGCAGGCCAGCCTTGCTTTGTGCTAAATAGGCGACAGGAGAAAGAGAACATTAATTGCCCTGAATCCCACGGACATAACAAAGCACACCTGTGTTCTATATACTACAGCCCCTAAGGCAGTCACTACATATACAACCAAAGACATTCTTTTTACTTAACTGACCAGTCATTTCAATCAACCTGTTTGATTTTTTTAAAATGGTGATATATTCAAATGGTCAAAAAGGATCAAATGTGTGCAGAGAAACAGCATCCTTTCATGCAAGGAAATGGTACTAGAGGGCAGCAGGAGACCCAGGCTCTAGGTCTATGTTTGTTGATTGAGTCAGTTAACCTCTCTGCTATTGGTCTTCCCTTCATTCACACCTTACTTATGGGGGATGATAATGGCCTATTTACTGAAATAGTAGTCTCAAAGATCTGAGGAGGTAATGGTTAAGGAGAACTTTGGAAATAAAGCACCTTACAACTGTACAATTCTGAAAACTGAATGAGTATGTGTTTGTTGTAGACTGTATATGAACAATAGTTTATTCTCACTGCCTCTTTACAAATGGTTTTATAGTATTAATCTTTCTGAAAAAAATAAAGGGCTTGGGGTATCTTTCATCTATCAAAAATACACAGTCACTAGCGAGGAATTGCCTGCTGACATTAATTGAGGAAACGGGGACATTGTTGAACTTCAGCAGATGGATTTAAAAAGAGGCAGCAGATGTGGAAGTGGGGGCTTGTAAAGAATTTCTTGCTATACTGGTCCAGCATTCTGACTTTCTGTTAAAACTCTGAAATGTGAGCGAGAAGGAACTGATACCATCCCAAATCACTTCCTGCTGACAGTTATTGTTTAGTAACCTGTTACCCTGTGGACCTTCCCTCCCCCTTGTTTGATAGTACAAGAGAGAGAAGTGAAATAAATGAAAAATTGAGAAAGTAATTAATAAGCAGACTTTTTTCAATCTCTACTAAGATTAGTTTGTGGAAATGCCATTTTTTTCCCAGAACGATTCAATTCAAAACAGAGTATTGCACTGTAGAAAGAATATTATTGCTCTTTCATAAAGAAGAAATATAGAGACTTAGTCCTGAGCTGGTACCTCACCTTTCTGCCAAAAGGGAAAAGAACCAAGGGGAATAGGAGTAGGAAAAGCACATCTTTCGTCCTATAGGGTGATGATTGAGGCTCTTACATAAATGTTAAACAATGTTGATTATTCAACATCCTTATCTTGAACAGACTATTAGGCAATGCATATATTATCTCTAATCTTTAAATTGCAGTGTAATATATATAATCCCCATTTTACAAATGAGGTAATAAAATTCAGAGAGGTCTGAATAATGTACCCAGGACTCCACAGTCATTACTTGACAAAGCCATAAGTTTAATTTAAGTCTGTCCAGTGGAAAGCACCAAGACTTCACCCCAAGTTGACATGGTCACTAGTCAAAATAGCCACTCTAATGGGGTTGGGGAAGTAGTGCCAAATACAACCTGGCAGTGTTCCTATATATTCTGCTAAACATTTGGCAAAATGCTGCTCTTTTTGTTCGTAAAGTAGGACAAAACATTCATTTGTTGTAATACAGCATGTGTAATTAAAAACTGGGTGGTATTTTCTGAAAGGAAAGAAAAATCATCCATCTTTTCTCAACTGGTTTTCTCATGACTTGACTTCAACCAACCTTATTAATCAGGACAATGAAGAAAAAATTCACAAGGCCCATGAGTCAGCCCATTTCAGATTCTCCGTGTCAGCATATGGCATCAGAGCCCAGACACATTATTTTCACACGGTGCATCTTTGACTGTTTATTATGGGGGAGGTAGGAGAGGAAGGCAGCTCATTTTGTTATACATTCAGGAACGCAGTGAAATGTCTTTATTCCCAAAGGCAACTTGGCAGTCTTGGGCTTGGTGCCCACATTGTTAAAGCTGCGTTTGTTCTCAAGCCTCTAGAAGGATTTTTTAATATTTTAAATATTCCTGTTTCTTCAAGTGCCCTCCCTATTCTCTAGAGGAATTGTTTAAATCATATGATTGATCTATTTTTAGGGAGCAATTCTGTTCTAACTTTACAGCAGGGAGACTTGTTTTCTTTTAACTTTATGATACTTTACATAGGGCCCTTTAAGTCCTGTTCATATCATTTCTACCAATCTGCAGTCCTAGTCTCACCTGATTTTTTAATGCTTTATGAATTAAGTATTGTGTCTATTACTGAAGCCTTTCTTCCTAGCTGTAGCATAAGTTCTAAAAATAACTTCAGTAAATTTCTTTTCCCTCCATATTTAATTTTAGTGATTGGATTTTTAAGTTTATTGGTACATTTTAGTCTCACATCACAATGTAGTTCATAATGATAATGACATACATACACACAGCACTTGGTGGGGTGACTGGATTTAAATATGGGACTGAAAAATATATTTGGAGTTCATGATTCTTATTGTATGCAGAAGGCTTTTGATAAATGGCTGGTGAATTGAACTAATGTGCAGGCCATGTGTCTTCTTCACTTACCTGAAATCTCCTTTCACTGCTCCATATGGGGAGGCCCTCCAAGGTCAGTTCCTTTGATTCAGATTTCTCTTGTGCCAGTGCCAGCCAGCTCAGCAAGGTGATGTTATGCAAGGAGGTGCTCGGCCTCTTTACAGTTTTCACATTTGCTAAGTCAGGGAATCATGGGGCCTCTCCCCAGAGGGTGTGCAGATTAAATGGGATTATTATCATGTAGAGGCTCTGGACTAGTATCTGGCACACCATACTTCCTAATAACTATGTAATCTTGTTTTATTAAACAACTGTTATCATCTCAGAAAACAGGAAAGAATCATTCTTGCTTATATGGAAACGAAGAAACACTTTCTGGGACCTGTTCTCTTCCTTTCAATTCTGTGCATGTTACAAACTTAGAATTCCTCAGCTTTCTGCCTTGTGCCAGCAGGACTGCAGCACAACTAACAGCACCAACTCACTACCCCAACTTGGACTTTGACATTAGCATTGACCACATTTGAAATCCTTTCCCAAGTCAGGTGTGGTGGCACACACCTGTAATCCCAGTACTTAGGTGGCTGAGACAGGAGGATCGTAGGTTTGAATCTCATCAACCGAGGGAGACCTGTTTCAAAATAAAAATAGGGTTCGGGGTATAGCTCAGAGGTAGAATGCCCCTTGGGTTCAATCCCCAGTACCACACACACACACACACACACACACACAATCTTTTCCAAGCCAGATTTCAAAAGTGTAAGTGTGCCCGTGTGGTGAGGGATGTGAGGCTGGATCCCTAAATAACATTAGAGCACTCACTAGGATGAATTAGGGTTAATGGTTTTTCCCTACAGCCCCGCCCCCTTGCCTTGGTAAATCCAGTTTACTTGCAGTGACTCATTGCAAGCACAGTTGGAATAAGTATCAGCATTGGGATGGGCCGATGATTCTGGTTTAATAATAGGAAGGTTTCTACTGGGTCAGAGGAGCTAGGCTGGACCACCTCCCTGACATTCAGGGCCAAGCAAATACCTGAAAGTATTATTGTTGTTGTTGGTGGTGGCGGTGCTGTGTATATGTATTTTTTTGTGTGTGTGTGGTACCTGGGATTGAACCCAGGGGCGTTCTACCTCCGCGCTACACCCCCAGCCCTATTTTTTATACTTTATTTTGAAACTGGGTCTCACGAAGTTGCGGAGGGCCTCACTAAGTAAAGAGAAAGAGAGAGAGAGAGACAGAGAGAGAGAGAGAGAGAGAGAGAGACAGACAGACAGACAGAGAGAGAGACAGAGAGAGAGACAGAGAGAGAGAGCTGAGGCTGGCTTCGAACCTGGATCCTCCGGTCTCCGCCTCCCAAAGTACTGGGATTACAAGCGTGTGCCACCACGCCCGGTCTTGTATTTTTAACTTACTAACTGCTCAAGGTTTTTAGGCTTACAAAATAGAAGCCCCTATTTTATTGGGTAGATATCACAGGTACTATCAAGTTAATCTTTGATTTGATTTATGAATCTTGGCAAGTTTTTGCAAAGAGCTTTAGAATTATTGTCATTAGGTGTAGACACATGGGAATAGGAAACTAGAAAGATGTAAAATATATCTCGCATCACTCTTTTCAAGCTGTGGCACTTCTTTTGGCAATATTCCTGCTACTTGTATGCATTCAAACTACATGACCAACAGCAACAACGATTGAGAAAGCATAGTAGGGCTTTCGGGTTGAGGGCAGGATTTTACGTCTTGAGGTCAGGACCATGCTTAGTACTCCAACAGATGCCTGGATGAGCACTTTATGTGGTGTTACTCCATGGTGCATGTTCAATGCTAACATTCTTAGGGCTTTGAGGCAGCCAGTGGCTTCTTAAAACCCTTGGGCCAATGGTTCTGCAGCATTTCAAGGCTATGCTTAAATGTCAGATTAATAACTGTATCATCTTTCTTCTCTTTCCCACTGTTCCCCCTCTGCAGTGCATTTGCTTTTATTATTCTCCCACAGACATACCACACATGGGGGGGGTAGCAGAGGGTCACAGTGTGAGACTAGGTCAGTAGAGTCCTCTTTGTGACTGTCCCTCCTGCCTCTTGTAGGCAGGACCTGGGCAGCAGCTCTCTTCACCCCCACAAGAGCCCCAGCCTCAGGAAAGAGAACTAGTGAGAAGCATATCTTGGGTGCTATGTATCGCTTTACATACGGTTAAAAATCTCCAGGCATTTGAACTTGCTATCTTGCTCATCAGTGTCACATGTACTCTGCTTCATCACTCAAATCAGAGGAAATAACATGTTCCGCATTTTTACAAAATGCAGGACTCCCTTGCAATTCCCAAGATCTGAGTTTGTAACTGGAAATGAACCTTCCCAGAACAAAGTTAAAACTAATGTCGTCAAGCACAGCATCATGATTCAGAGGGAAAAAGAAAAACAGCCAACCAAGGTTCACGAAATAAAAGGTTTATCAGTCCCCTCCGTCATCAAATGCCTCCTTGGAAACCATGCTGATGAATTACATGTCAATGAATTAGAAACAGAGGTATGACTAACCCAAGTCTTCAAAGGGAAAAAATATTTGACCACATACTTATTCATAGTTTCTAAATAGTGTTTAATTCTACAACTGATATGTTGAAAAGTAGATTTTTTTCACAGTTTTATTGAGAAATAGTTGACATTCCATATAGTTCACCCATTTAAAGTGTATGCATCATGATTTAAAATATATTTATAGTGCAAGAACCTCCACCATCAATTTTAGAATACGTTCAGCATCTCGAAACCAAACCTCACACCATTTAATTGTCATATTCTGTGATGATTGATTTTAGGTGTCAACCTGACTGGATTAAGGGATGCCTAGCTAGCAGGTAAGGCATTATTTCTGGTTATGTCTGTGAGGGTGTTTCCAGAGAAGATGGGCATGTGAGCAGGTAGACTCAGTGGGGAAGATCTGTCCTTGATGGGTGGGCACTTTCTAAAAGCCTGGGGACCTGGATAGAACAAATGGCAGAGGAAGGAGTTCTCTCTCTTCCTCTCTCCCTGTCCTCTCTTCTAGCACCCTTCTTCTCCTGCCCGTGGACATCAGAATTTCAGATTCTCTGGCCTTTGGACTCTGGGTCTTGCACCAGTCACTCCCTGGGTCTCAAGCCTTCCATCTCAGACTGAAAGTCACACCATCAGCTCCCCTCCTTCTCAGGCCTTTGGACTTGGACAGAGCCACATTACTGACTCCCTGGCTCTTCAGCTTGCAGATGGCTTATCATAGAATCTCTCTGCCTCCATAACCATGTGGCCCAAGTCCCCTAATAAATTCCCTCTCATTGATCTATCTACATACCTATTTATCATCTATCTATATCCTATTAGTTCTGTCTCTCTGGAACCCTAATACACCTCCCTATGCCTCTATGTTCCCCAGCCCTAAGCAACTACTAGTTTACTTTTTGGCTTTGTTGCTGTGCCCTCTAGGACATTTCACATCAGTTGAATCACATAATGTGTGGGTTTTTTTTTGTGACTGGCTTCTGTCACTTACCACAGTGTTTTCAAGGTACATCAACATTGTAGTTTGAAGCAGTTTCATCCTTTTTTGATCATTGTTTGTATACACCACATTTTGTCTATCCAGTCATCAGCTGATGGAAGTTGGAGTTCTTTCCACTCTTAAGCTATTACAGGTAACAATGCTTATAAACATTCATGTGCAGGTTTTGGTTTGTATTTATGTTTTAATTTTTCTTGGGTATAGAGTTAGGAGTGGATCATATGCTATCTCTCTATTTAACAGTTAGAGGATCTGCCAGAGTGCTTTCCACAGTGTCTGAACCATTTTACATTCTCAACGACAGTACATGAAGGCTCCAATTTTTCCATATACCTGCCAAAATTTTTTATTATCTGACTTTTTTATTCCAGTCAGTCTAGTGGGTAGGAAGAGGTTGGATTTGCATTTCCTTGATGACTAAAGATGTGAAACATCTTTTCATGTGTTTTCTGATCATTCCTCTATCTTCTATGGAGAACTGTATATTTAAATCTGTCAGCCATTTTCAAATTGGGTTACTTTTTTATTGAGTTGTATGTGTTCTTTACATGTTCTAGGTATAAGGCTCTCACCACATATATGTTTTACAGATATTTCTCTTGTTCTCTGTTGTTTTTCCTTTTCCTGATAGTGTTCTTTAAAGAATAAAAGTTTTTAATTTTGTTGAAGGCCAATTAATTTCTTTTTCTTGCTTTTTCTCATACTTAGATGTCATATCTAAGAATATATTGTCAAAATCCAAGAAAAACATATCTCTAGTTTTTCTTCCAAAAGCTTTATAGTTTTAGCTTTGACATTGAAGTGTTTGATTCATTTTGAGTTAATTTTTATGTGATGTGAGGTATGCCCCAAATTCATTCTTTTGCATGTGGCTATCAAGTTGTGCGTGCACAGATTGTCAAATAATTATTTCTCCATTAAGTGACCTTGGAATTCCTGTTGAAAATCAGTTGTCTGCAGCCACATGTATTTATTTCTAGACTCTAAATTCTATTCATTTGATCTATATATCTGTGCTTATGTTAGCATCACTCTGTCTTGATTAATGTTGCTTTGTAGTCAGTGGGAATCATCCCACTTTGATATTTTTTCAAGATTGCTTTGTCTATTCTGGTCCTTTGACAAATATTGCTGAAAGAAATTAAAGCATATCCAGATAGATGGAAATAATCCCATGTTCATACACCAGACTTAATATTATTATTATTATTATTATTATTTTTTGCGGTACCAGGGATTGAACGCAGGGGCATTCTACCTCCGCGCTACGCCCCCGGCCCTATTTTTTATACTTTATTTTGAAACCGGGTCTCACGAAGTTGCGGAGGGCCTCACTAAGGAGAGAGAGACAGAGACAGAGAGACAGAGAGAGAGCTGAGGCTGGCCGCGAACCCGGATCCTCCGGTCTCCACCTCCCAAAGTACTGGGATTACAAGCGTGCGCCACCACGCCCGGCCAGACTTAATATTATTAAGATGACATTTCTGCCCAATTGATATACAGATTTCAGTGCCCTCTCTATTAGATTTCTGGTTGATGTCTTGATAGAAATTGGTAAGCTGATTACAAAATCTGTGTGGAAATTCAGGAAAACAGAATAGACAAAATGATCTTACTCACTTCGTATCTCACATAATGTGGCTTCCAATGACAAAAACATAAGTGTCAATGATAATTTGACCTGTTTAAAGCATACTAATGATAGGTTCAAATACATAGTGCATAGAATTACCTTGATGTAAATATGTTCCTCATTTTTTGTGGATCAAAATATAATAGAAATTGAGAAACTAAAGAGAGTTTTGGATCTTTTGCTTTGGATGGAATGGTAGGATCATGCATTCTATCTCTGAGTTACACCCCAGCCCTATTTTATTTGGAAACAGGGTATTGCTAAGTTGCTGAGAGTCTTAGTAAGTAGATGAGGCTAGCTTCCAACCTGGGATCCTCCTGATTCAGCTTCCCAAGTTCTGGGTTTACAGGAGTGAGCCACCATACCCTGCTCAAGATATGACATTTATAGTATGTCTTCATTAAGTAGAAGAACAAGGCAACATAATAGTACATTTTCTATTTTTGGATTTTATATTTTCCTTCTTAACTAAGTATACAGTTTATGATGTCTTTCAAATACAATTGCTTTGATCTCATCTTCACATCTTTGCTTTTCTAGAAACTAGAATAAGCATGGCATAAAGTAGATGCTCAGAAATTGTGTTGAATCTTATGAACACTTTTAATATGGATTTTAAAATATGCCAATATTTTTCCCTTGAAGGGATATTGTGAACTTCTTGATTTCATGATATGGGTGTTCCTATTTGAGATAGTGCGAAGCGATGCATTTACTTAACAGCTTTTAATAATCTCAACCATTATCCTAAAGAAGTCCAGTGAGCCTCACAACAGTTGTGTTTATATTTGGTGTCTGCAATTGGTAAAAAGCACAAATGTACAGAACTATCTAGTCAGGCTTCACTTTAGGAAGAAATAAAATAACAGGTGATTTACTAGGTAGGAAGGTAAACTAGGAGAGTGTCCTGGGGTTCTGTAGTCAGGGCAGAGAATCAAACAGAATGGTGAATAATTAAGTTTATGAAGAATGAGGTGGTGATGATATGCACAGGTAGCAAGTAGTAGGTCTACAATAGGGAAAATTCAAACAGGGGAGGTGGAAGCTTATTAAACAGATTGAAACAACTGCATGAATAATGAGGTTGAAGAGATAAGAGTTTAGGATGCAGGTTTTAATCAATACCTAGCAGGTGTTTGAGGACACCAATGAGAGTCCAAAAAACAATTCACACTACAGATATCATAAAATTTTGCTTTTGGGTATTTAATAAAATGGCCTTATTTCATGGTCCTTTTCCCTGGAGGGGAGAAGAGAATTAACATTTTAATGCTACTTCCAGGTGGGTCTATCAGCATTGTTAACCCATTAACAAGTGAAAGAGTCTAGTGGTGTATATTTTTATGCCCATCTTACAGATGTGGAAAAGGAAGTTCAACAAGTTTAAATAAGGTGGCCAAGCCAGGCATAGTGGTGCACACCTGTAATCCCAGTACTTGGGAAGCTGAGACAGGAGGATTGCAGGTTCAAGGACAGCCTCAGCAATGTAGTGAGACCCTCAGCAATCTAGCGAGAACCTGTTTCAAAACAAAAAATAAAAAGGGCTGGGGATGTAGCTTTAAGGTAGAATGCCCCTGGGTTCAATTCCCAGTACTACGAAAACCCTAATAATAATAATAATAATAATAATAATAAATAAATAAAGTTGGCCAAAGTCACATAGCTAGGCAGCAGCAGAGTTGGGGTTTATACCACTGTGTACCACAGATGGCAACTATGGGAACTTCAGAGACTTCAGCTTTTGCCACAAAAGAGTAATCAGTCCCAGTTTGCCTTGCTGCTATAAACAACTGCAAAACTGGACAAAAATATATGAAACAACCACTTTCAGATACGAGACTGTAGGCAGTACAGGACTATGATCTTTGAAAAGGAAAATAAACAAATCGAGCCTTGTGATTGCACCAGCATTCTGCCTGGGGGAATTTTCTGGACCATGGGGCGTGGTGCGGCGGGAAGGAGGAACTGAAGAGAGCAGGATAGTTTTCCAGAGGAGAAAGAAAAGAGAGCAGAGTTCTGGGAGGCTGAGGCAACTGAGCACAAAATACTAGTGAGAACAGGGCTAACTAGAAAGGGGCATTTGAGTCTGTGTACAGATGTCTTGAGTCTGCAACTGATGACTACATTGTGCACATAGAGGACCGAGGACGGAGCTTCATGAGGTCAGGGGAGGAACTACTGGGGAGCTGGAAGCTGAACAAGTCATAGAGCTCACACAACAGTGGGGGATATTTGAATTCCATCCAACCAGAGAGAAAAGTCCTGTCGAACACCTGGGGTATTCGGTACTAATAATTAAATACACTTCCTTAAATTGAAGGCTAAACTAGATATAGAGTAAAAGGTACTCTAGACTTTCCCTGATATAACTTAAAACTAAACTTTGAGACAATCAAGCTGATGATCTGCCAGTTACTCAACTGCCATTCACATCAACGTTCAACACTTTTTAAATGAAGATGATATGCAATCAACAACATATCATTAGCAATAGAGGCAAAAATAGAAGCATGTAGCTGGAAAGTTTTTACTTCTTATGTGACATCTTACAATATTATGTGAAGATTGACAGCAATATGTTAAAGATGAATATTGTGAGCAGCTTTCAGAAAAACAATCTAAAAACAAAAACAAGGAGGTATAATTTATGAACCAAACATGCGGATTATTTTAAAAAAATGATACTCAATTTAAAACAAGTCAGGAAAAGAGAAAAAGTGAATAAATAAAAGATAGGAAAAATAGAAAATATGATGGACTTAAACCCCACCATGTGAGTAATTAAATTATTTGGGAATAGCTTAAACATTTCCTTTACAAGGCAGAGATTATAAAAATGAATTAAATACACAGATCCAACTACGTGCAGACTATAAGAGATGCCTTATAACATATGAAGATATGATGCCTGCTTTTCTCTTCAACTATGTATTTTTAGCATTTTTAGGCTTTAACCTTTTACCATGCTTTATGATTTAAAAAAATACTGTTGAAAGCTAGACATCCAGCCATGAAAACTGAGGTAAATAGGTCTTTAAAAGAGAATTTTAAGTTAACTGTAGATATAAATCCCAGAAGATTAAAATTCCTTTTTAAATCTTGTTTAGCATCAGACTTCCTTCAGGATTCCTGCTTAGAGAGAGTCTGTGCCTTGCAGCTCGTTCATCTGGAATCTACTCTCTTATGTGGTGGTAAGGCACAGTGGGGAGGGGAAATGTTCCATCATTTTATCTTGCAGTGGGCCTGTGTCCTTGAGTTGTGACTTCACAGGTGTTTCTCCACCCACACCCTCACTACTTCTTAGGTGAAGCATAAAGTATAAAGGGGGCTGGAGTAAGGGACATGCCCTTCTGTCAGTGGGGTAAGGCTCTGGTAAAGCCTTTCCTGTGGGAAGAATCTGCCATTATTTTTCTCAGCGTGTATTTCACAGTGTTAGCTTTCACCTTCCCTGCTAGAGCCACAAGGGGATCTTTCTCTGCTCTTCACCATGAAAACTTAGTAGTGTTCCTGGGGGTCAGCCCACGTATGCGGATCCCCTAAGATTATAGCCACCCCCTGCCCAGAGTTTCTAACCTTTACACTATCCCATACTCAGGCTCTAATAATCCATCAGGGTTGTCACTGAAGTGTTATTATCAGTTTGTGACTTCAACGGCTTCTGTCTCGGCAAGCCCTTCTCAACTGTGACTTCCTGGATTTGCTCGTCTTTCCAGATTCCGTGTGGTGGTTTCCCCTTAGACCTTACTTCTCCAGTGAACACATGAAAAGTCATTGATTTTCAGTGTGTTAAGTTTATTTTTTCCTTGTTTTAAAGATAGGAGTGATGATTTCTAATCCCTTTGCATATTGGAGATGAAATCAGAGTCCCATCCATTTGGCTTTTTATTTCAGTTATACTTTTTAGTTCAAAAATTACTATTTGTCTCTTCTTTATGTCTTCTATTTCTTTGTTGAAACTCTGTGCAACTCATTTGTTTCAAGAGTATTTGTAATTGCACATTGATGCATTTTTATGATGACCGCCTAAGATTTCTTGTCAAATGATTCCATCATTGGTGTTGGTATTTCTTGATTGTCTTTTCTTATTAAGTTTGAAATGTCCTAATTCATTTTATAACATGTATTTTGATTGAAATCTTAACATTTTGGATATTATAAGACACTGACCTTCTTTAAATCTTGTGTTTGAGCAAGCGTCCTCTCACATCTCTCCATTGGGTGAAGGAGGTGAAGGTGCCACATCATTACTGCCAGATGACAGTTGCAATCCAGTTTCTTCATTTGTCTTCCATTGAAATCAAGGGCAGGGGCTGGGTCCTCAATACATCTCTGCTAATACTTCTCTGGACATTTCATGGGTCCTGATATGACTAGTTGGTCTGCCTTCTCTCATCTTCTTATGTTTGTTATATATATAATATTGAAGTTTTTAAGTTTATTCAATATTCCTCAAAACAAAAGTTCCCAACTCTTTTATGAAGCTCATAGTACCCTAATATCAGAAGCATACAATGCCCTTATAAATAAACTATAGACTAGTATTTGTTATGAACATAAATAAAAATATTTTATAAAATATTATGTTAGTGAACTGATCAATTCCAGTAATACATAGAAATGCAACGTGCCATCAATGGGGAATGCAAAGTTGATTTTATACTTGAGCAATTGATCATTATACTTCAGGATATTAATAGATTAAAAAATCAACTATGATTTTCTTAAAATATACCAAAATCCACTTGAAAAAAATAAATAATATTCAATGTAAAAATCCTCAGCAAACTAGAAATAGGAACTTCTTCAACCTGATAAAGGGCATATATTACAAAGAGATAACTAATATTATACTTACTGTTCAATGAGTGAATACTTCTCCCTTAAGATCAGGAACCAAACAAGCATTTCTCATCTCAGAAATGCTATTCAATATTATATTGGATGCCTTAGATACTAAAAGAATCAAGAAAAAGAAAAGGAACATAAATATTAGAATAAATATCACTGAAAACTAAAAAAACAAGCCATAGATTGGGAGAAAATACTCTAAATACATATATCTTACAAAACCCTTGTGTTTACCAGATATAAATAACTCCTACAAATCAATAGTAATAAGAAATATCAACCTAAGTTGGACAAAAGCTTTGAATACATCTTTTACAAAAGAAGGTTTACAAATGACAAATATAAGATATTGAACTTGATTAGTTATCAAGGAAATGCAATAAAATGTTCTACTTAGCAACTACAGTAACTATATTTAAACAAGGCTTACACTCCAAAACATTGGAGAAAATGTAAAGCACTTGGACTCATGTGGTACAACTTGAGAACATAACCAATATAACCAGAAAATAGTCTGGTAGGTTTTTTTAGTTACTCGTTCTCTTACTACATGGCCCAACAACTCTGTATCTCAATATTTACTCAAGATAATTTAGAAACATACACTCAACCAAATTTTAAATGTCATTTTTATAGCAGCTACATTCAAAATAGCCCCCAAATGGAAGCAACCTGTTGTGGGCACCCACAGCAGCTATGCGGACCCTCATAGAAGATTTTTGTTAGCTGTTATGACTGATGATGCCACACACAAAGTATGAAAAGTTTATTGATCACATGATGAAGCTTTCTGGGAGAGAAAAGGAAAAAGACTCGGAAGAGAAGGTAAAGGTGAGTTTACTATGCTTATGACTGTTGGGAGGTGGGGCTAAGGTGAGGGCCCCTGCATGTGGGCCAAGGTTTGTGTGGTTCACAATTCCCACTGGCATGAAAGGAGGAAGCACCTGGCCTCTCTTATCACCCTCCCTAGATATGGGGCAAGAAGCTAGGAGGACTTAGAGTTGAAGGCTGTCAGCAGTTAAATATTAAAGTGGAATCAGACTCTATAATACAGCCCAAATTCCATCAACAAGTGACTATATAAAGCAATTGCAGTATAGCTATTTGATGGAGTAGTACTCAAAAATAAAAATTAGCAGGTTACCTACAAATGGAAAACATGAGTAAATCTCAACACCATTTTTGAGCAAAGAAAATCAGGCAATTGCATGAAAATCTAGAATGGGCAAACCTAACCTAAATTGACTAAAAGCCTGAAGGAGTTCTTGGACTCTAGGAAGGGATTATTGACTTCAAAGGAATGAGGAGATTTTTTTTTGATATAGATATCAATCTATATCTTGATTATAATGTTAATCACATGGTGGAACATAAATATGTGAAACTTGATGTGTGAAATGACTAGATTTTTTAAATATGTAAGTTATCTCTCAATAAACTTGATTAGAAAAAGATGAACTATACAAATAAAGAAATTACCATGATGCAGAGACATATGAAAAGTGTTTAGTCTTACACATTATCATAGCAGTTAATTTATATGTTGATAAAATTTACAAAAATTATATAGGTCAAAATGCTTGGTTTAAATCCTGATAACCACTTACTAGCTGGACAGTTGAATTTGAGAAAGTTACTTCATCTCTTTGTGCCTGTTTTTCCACTTCAGTAAATGAGACAAAGAATAGTCATTACCTTAAGTTACTGTGAGCACTAACTGGGTATACTAATGTGCTTAGAACAATGAAGACATAATCTATTGTTTAAAATTAGCTTTTTAATTTTTTTACAAGCATTTAGGAAAACAACACTTTCATATACAGTTGCTGGAAATATAACTTACTGCATTTTTTTGAGGTCACTGCATTTAAAATCTCTTTAAAATGTGCATGCATTTGGCCAACAATTTAATCTCTGAGAATGCACATTACACCATTAATTATTTATGTATACAATGAATTTTCTCCAGAGATATATAGTCACATAATTTTTTATAGAAGAAAAAAGGAAGTAACACAAATACCTACATTTCCAATTATAAGGAATTAAAATAAATCCATGCATGATTTCCTTGAATTTTCATGAAAATATGTACCTACATGCAACAGTGTACACTGCATATTAGTATAGTAGCAAGTAGAATTAATGATTGTCGATAAATAGATACAAAAATGACCATATATATTATAGCAACAGAAACATGACATGCTAAAATAATCTAAGAAATTTTGGGATTCAAAGGGACTATCTATATAGAAAGAAAATAGAGCCACATATCTATGAAAACATCTTAGCTCTGTCGCTTGCTGGCTATATGGTCATCCACAACCCAATTAACTTTTTAAGCCTTCAGGTTTCTTAAGGGACTATAGGGATAGATATACGAGGGCATATGCCTTAATTTCATAGACTTTTGTGAATACATTAGTCAAAGTGACACATATTAATAGAATATGTTAGTTGATAATAAATTGTGCTTATTATTCAAATAATTTAATAAGATACTGAAGTGAGTAGATTAACATGACTTTTTCTAGGCTAATAAAACTGAATGTAAAGATGCTTAGCCTAGCAAAAAACTTAAGCATTGCACAATTCCATTTGTAACTCTAATAGGATATTTGGTTAAAAACTTAGAACATTCATTTGGGAAAGTAATCAGTAAACATATCTAAGAAAATTTTGTAGAAAAATGAGACAAAATGATGGCTATTAAAGTATATTTTAAAGCTAAAATAATTAAAGCAATGTGACTATGGGAGAAAATAGGCAGGTCAGTGGAATAGAATATTATAATGAAAATCTATCGTTATCTTCTCATACTGATTTAGACCTAGATAAGTACATAAGAATTTAATATGATATAAGGGTAAAATTAAAACCAGTGAAAAATAACTTCCTCAGCATAAAATATCAGGAAAATGAATAAGTATTTGAAAAAATTAGTTCTTTGTTTCATACCTAACTAAAAAAATACGTTTCAGATCAAGAAAATAATTGAATGGATATCTGACATCTAAGAATTGTCATAGCTTAAATGAATGGAAATGATAGCAAGCAAAAATATCAACCAACATGAGTGCATAAACATCTACAAATGAAATATAGTAATCATAACTGAAGTTGGGAGATAAAAATGAGCAATATTTAAGCAAATATGAGTCTTGATACAAATATTTTTGTGTATTTTACCTTAAACCCATCCTTTTGAAAATTTTAGACTGCTTTTAATAATTTACATTTTCTTCTTTTTAAACAATTAGTAGATTGTATGACTTGATAAGAACAAATAATTTGATGAACAATTAATAAAATTTATCCATAAAAGTAAGATGATGCACTGGAGGTGACAAAAATCTAAAGATATTTTTAACTTGAATGGCAAAATTTCTTACTCTATGAATAAAAGTACTTTTAAAGACATGTAAGTTGAAAAGAAAAGGAAATCAAGGGATATTAAACGTGAGCAAGGTATCATTGATAAAATAAATACAACTGGTATTGAAAAAGACATCTGACCACATTTGTAATGAAATGAAATGAAAATATTAAAAAGTTCCAACAATTGTATCTCAGATTAGTAATTCTACCCTGATTGCTGCATCTTATTGATGGGCATATCTCATGTGCACTCATTCCCTTTTGGGCGAATAATAATTACTAGACTTTATCCTGAGAAAATGTGAATAAAATCTATGCTTAAACTTATTTGGAATAGAAATAATATAATATCAAGAATTATCCTTCATTTCCTCTATTAGAAAATAAACAAATTGTAGCATCCATTCATACACTGAAATATTATGTAGCAATTAAAATTTTTAGAAAAAATTTTTAATGATATTGAAAGTAGTAATCATAACTGAAAAAAGCAAGATGCAAAATTGTTAGTTAAAAATCTTAATGATAAATGGTTAAAGTGCTTATAAAAAAAAGAATGAAAAATAGTAGTTGGGCACATGCCTATAATTCCAGTACTTGGGAGGCTAAGACAGGAGGATTGTAGGTTCAAGGACAGCCTCAGCAGCATAGTGAGACCCTGTTTCAAAACCTAAAAAATTTTTTTAAAGGATCTAGGGGTGTAGCTCAGAGGTAAAATGTCCCTGGGTTCAATCCCCAGTATTAGAAAAAAAAAAAAAGACTGGCCGGGCATGGTGCATGCTTGTAATCCCAGTACTTGGGAGGCTGAGACAGGAGGATTTCAGGTTCACAGTCAGCCTCAGCTACTTAGTGAGGCCCTCTGCAACTTAGTGAGACCCTGTTTCAAAATAAGGAATAAAGCCGGGCTTGGTGGCACATGCTTGTAATCCTAGTACTTGGGAGGCTGAGACCGGAGGATCCGGGTTTGCGGCCAGCCTCAGCTACTTAGTGAGGCTGCCACAACTCAGTGAGACCCTGTTTCAAAATAAAGAATAAAAAATGGGACTGGGGGTGCAACTCGGAGGTAGAATGCCCCTGGGTTCAATCCCCAGTACCGCAAAAAAAAAAAAAATATGAGGAATAAAAAATAGGGCTGGGGGTGTAGCTCAAAGGTAGAATATGCCTGGGCTCAATCCCCAGTACTGCAAAAAAAAAAAAAAAAAAGACTAAAGAATAGACAAAATTATGGGTATTATTCTCTTGTAATTTTTATGTTATTCCAAAGGTATTACTTTGTATTACAATAAAATTTATTTTTATAGTTGTTTTATAACAATGCAAAGTATGCTCTCTATAAAATACTTTTGCTATGACCATAAAATTGAGAATTGGTATATTATAAAAATATTTTAGATGATTTGTATAAATAAATTGCTTTATTTTGAGCTTGTAAAGGGATGGATTTTGAACGTGTTAAATACCTGGTTAGTTGAACAATTCCAATAATTTTTCATATTACTTTAAAAAATTTGGTTCATATTTAGATGTGCTTATAAACAAAATTCCTGATTCACTCGTTCCTCCTACGCTGGAGAACACAAAGTCTTACAATGTGGAGGCGACAGGAAACTATTTGGAATTATCTTTTCAAGATGACAGAATTTATTGTTTATTTTTTCTGAAACAGTTCACTGGGTGGATACTAGTTAAATGTGAATGCATTGCCAACTGTCAGTTTTTTACATTGCTTTGTTTCTTGCCAGGTTTTTGTTGTTTGATCGTGGTATGGTCAGTTTGGAGAACAGTTTCTAAATTCTTTAGTTTTCATATGGTAACATGAATATGCTGCGTGGTAGGAGAATTCTCTAACATGTCATTAGCAAGAATGACTTTAAATAATATTCAATTTTCTAACTGATGAAACCATTCAGATTAAATGACAGAAAGGACTTAAAGCATATTAAAGTTTTATAACGTCATCTTTAAATATCATTTTAAAAGAAAGGCAACATAAAGAGTAGCTTTATTGGAAATGGAAACTAGGAAATGTGGAAGCCATCATGTCAGTTTCAGATGGTGATTCTGTTTCCTTTGAGCCACTGCTGTGCCAGAGACCAATAAATATTATTGTTTACATATGAAACACTACTTTATTAATTACAAATTCACATGCTTTCTTCATATTCACTAGCAAGAGTAGATGTTTGCTACATGTGTGGTAATTCATGTGCTACTTAAATCATTCAAAATGATCTCTGTTGCATTCCTCAATATTTGCTTCTATCTGGGTATCTTTTCCATCTTATCATGAATTGGACTTTAATTCCATATTTTGTGTACTTTTCCAAACAGGAAATGACACCTGATGAAAAATATTACCATAATCTTCTTCCTAGGAAATGGGACAGTTTCAAGAGAAAGAGTCAAAGATGCAAATCTAGAAATTGGAAACAAGAAATGCAGGCTCATAATAAATGGTATTCACTTAGAATTTACCATTTGCCTGTTACTATGTGAAATGGTTTATGTACATTCATTTATTTAATCTTCAGATCAATTCCATGAAGTGGAAAGTCGAGGACACTGATGCCGACAAAGGTTATAAAACTGGTTCAAAATTAGTCGGCTGGTAAACTGAGCCTCTGAGCTTGGTATTCAACTCCCTGGCTTCTGAGCTCACACTGTTCCTCTCTACAGTAGGTAAAGAGTGTCAGAAGTAAGCTGAAAGCCTAGAAACTACCCGATGTTTTGTTGGTCTTTTTGTCAGAAAAGTTGAACCTATAATAGACAGAATTACTGGCTCATTCATAAGTACATTAGAATCATTTATCATATTCTGACCAGTAAACAGGATCCCTAGGTTGAAGTCTTAGAATATACCCAGTTTTCATGCTGGAGAGGAAATGTTTATCATGCTTCTGTGACAGTATTTATCAGGAAGCATTTGCTTCCAGGTGAATGTTTCACTGGCTATTAAATAGTGGAATTAAGTGGGAGGTCACAGATAACATATGCAGCAAAATCACATTAGGGACAAGTAGAAATATTCAAGTTATATTGGTCAATGTGTTTAGTAGAATGAAATGGTAGAAAAATTATGGCTTACAAATTACAGATTTTCTTTACTTACATTGTGAGTTTGTACACTTTACCCCCAACAAACATTAGTTTTCTCGTGTACAGCACACTCACATAATGCCTGTTTGGGAGAGTTGTTATGAGCATTAGTGACATGAGTTTGAAAACATCCACCTTGGCATGTGGCACACAAAATTTTTGCTATTATTATTGTGTACACTATGAGTAATAGGTATCACTTTAAGAATGAAGAGAGCCTTCATCTGCCCTGTATGGGAATTCTAATAGCAATATGTACATTACATAAAGGGGTCCAAATACAAATGAAGGTGTACACCTAAAAAGTGGACATAGGTATTTTACAATAAAAATAAAATTCTTGTATTGAAGAGTGTGCTGAAATTATGTATGTGAAAAATGAAAGCGTTAATTTCATCATTCATTCAGCAGTTATCCATGCTGGATATGGTGGTGTATGCCTATAATCCCAGTACTTGGAAGGCTGAGTCAGGAGGATCACAGGTTTGAGGCCAGCCTCAGCAATTTAGCAAGATCCTCAGCAACTTAGCAAGACCCTGTTTCAAAAAGAAAATAGGGTTGGGGGTGTAGTTCAGAGGTACAACACCCCTGGGTTCAATCCCCATAACACACACCACACCACACACACACACACACACACACACACAGAGTTATCCAGAGCTCAGGATCAGTCTATTCTGGGTGGTAATGAAAAACTCAGTCTCTTCACACATTGAGCCTATAGGTCAAAGAGGTCTTGAAAGTAATATGGACATGTACCCCAATAAGCCATTTGTAATTGGCTTCCTCCAATTGAAAATTGCAAGCAAGATCTGCTTGAGAGAAGTTGTTATGGTTTACATTTAGAATTTAAACCTTGTTTATTTCATGAAAACAAGGCAGCCATGTTGGAAGTGGGGCTTGGTTGCTGAGGAGGGTCCCTGGGCACGTGGCCTTGGGGTTATAGATGGTCCCTCTCCCCAGCTTTCTCTCGTGCTTCTGGCCTCCATGATGTGAGAGCAGAGCCCTTGCCCTCTCCCTTTCTCTGCCTCCAGCCACCATACCCTGAGCTCTGCCCATGTAACCGGCCTGGTATGGACGGAACCTCTGAAATCTCCAGAACTGTGAGCAAATAAATCTTCCTTCCTCTAAATGTCTTGGTCAGGTTTTGGGGGGCACAGCAGTGATAATGCTGACTGAAAAAAAGTGAAACCCCTACTTTAGAGTTTAAAAACCAATAATATGCCAGGTGGGCATGGTGACATATGCCTATAATCCTCATACTTAGAAAGCTGAGACAGAAGGATCACAGATGTGAGGCCAGCCTCAGCAATTTAGCAAGACCCTCAGCAACTTAGTGAGACCCTGTTTCAAAATAAAAAATATCATATGTAGAATATCCCTGGGTTCAATCCCCAGTACACACTCCCCACCAAAAAATATGACATTTGTTAATAAGAAAAAATGTTTAAAATTTTTAATTCAATTAATTTCAATTAAATTTGGTTTGATTTTTCTGAAATAAGTTAATCATTAAAACAAAGCTAAATGACTTAAAAAGCTGATGATTATGATTGAAGATTTAACATGTAGATATATGCTTTCTTATGCTATCTAATAAAGTAACACTAGTCATTCTAACAGATACTCCTCTAAATGTCAGTGATTTAACACAATAGTTTATGTTTTGTACGTGTAAAGTGTAATGTAGGTGTTTCTGTGGGATAATTAAAAAATCGAGGTTCTTTGCTTCGCTATGCCATCTTCAACCACATGGCTTCCAAAGTTACTGCATAATGGAGACGAGCACTGGACAGCACATGGGAGATTTGTATCCACAGCTCTGGAATTGACGGATCTTACTTCCATCCTCACTCCATCAGTTAGAACCAACTACAAGAAATTGTGGACTAGATCAATGGCACTCAAATTGTGGTCCATGGACTGACTACCCATCTATAAACTATTTGTTACTGATCTGTAATATGATAAGGAACTTGTTCTGGATGGAAAACAGCTATGTCACTAAGGACACAGTGAATTTAGTAGCAACCTTCTTAATGCAGGAAGTAGTTTGTTGATTTACATTCTGTGGCAACCGTAGCAGAGGACAGGCATGTTGAGTAGCATTAGATAAAAACTGTGTGCCCAGGAGAAAGAAACAGATTTGGTGACTAACCAGTTTCTGCTACATCCAAATATCTAATTCAGGTAGATGTATAGTGAGAAGCAATGGTACTGGTTTCCAATTTGCCTCAGTCTGGTGAGACAGGACTCCCTCGTACACACAGTTCACATGAAGTAGACTTCTTACTTATGGACAGGCAGCAAGGGACAAGAGAGCCTAGGATTCACTGTGAGCTGGTCCCCCTGGTGCAGGAAAGCTGCTCAGGATGATGGAGAACTGACTGAGTGTAGTCCAGTTGCATCATGGCAGATGAACCTCCCCCACCAAAAAATAATAGCCTTTCCAGGATTTTATATCCAAGGGCTGCATGATTTGCTGGGCTAAAGCACTACAGGACACCTGGCTTCTAGGGATGGGGAAGAACTAGACAGAGTGGGCTGTTCCAGCCAGTCCCCTCTACCGCAGGATACTGTTACTTGCACATTCTACAGTTACTCTTGATCACCACAAAAGAAAAGAGTGTGGAATTAAATCCAATGCCACCCACAGAATTGTTTCCCATATATTTCTGAATGATGATTGAGTTTTTAGATATCTTTAAGGGCCTATTATATTAAAATCTAAGTTAGATGAAAAAAATTGTAAAGAATCATTTTAATGTTCACTGAAAACAGGTAGGCAAGAGCAAATAACAAATGTTTAAGATAAATGATGATATAGTCTAATGTTATCATCTGTGCTGTAAGGTTTTGGAATTAAATATTACTCTCATTTTAACATATGGCAATTATGTTACACACACTGAACTCATAGAATTCTCAGTTAACTCATATTAAATATGTTAAGAAGTTAAGAAGTGAGAGGTGTGGTTTTTTGTGGTTCTGGGGATTGAATCCAGGGGCATTCTACCTCTGAATTACACTCCCAGCCTTATTTTATTTTTTATTTGGGGGGGTTGTTTGTTTGTTTGTTTGTTTTTGCAGTACTGGGGATTAAACCCAGGGGCATTCTACCTCTGAGCTACACCCCCAGTCCTATTTTTTATTCTTTATTTTGAAAAAGGGTCTCACTAAGTTGTGGAGGCCTCACTAAGTAGCTGAGGCTGACTGTGAACCTGGATCCTTTGGTCTCAACCTCCCAAGTACTGGGATTACAAGCGTGTGCCACCATGCCCGGCTTTATTTTTTATTTTGAAACAAGGTCTAAGTTTCAGAGGGCCTCACTAAATTGCTGAGGCTGGCCCCAAACCTGCAATCCTTCTGTTTTAGCCTCCCAAGTACTGGGATTATAAGCATGCACCATCACACCCAGCTTGAAGTGAGAGTTTTGATGCTAAAAGATGCTACAAGGGGCATAAGACATTTGGGATGAGATGTTTTGCATTCTCCACTTAGTTGTATAGGTAAACAGCCATGTGTTATTAGATAAGGAGCGCGTTTACCAGCAAAGTTTGATGGGATTAAGGGGATGATTAGGTTTTAGTTCTTTTGTCAACCTAACACAGCTGTTGGGAGAAGGATTTTGAAACAGAAATTAGGCCAATTAGTCAAGAATGCCATGAACTTTAGTAGGTTGAAGGATAAGAAAATAGCCACAAATGAAGCAATATTTGCTATATTTCAATCACATTATTTTTCAGGTTCTTTATGCTTCTAAAATTATTTTTTCTGGAAAAATCAGGCATGACTATCAAGAAATAGGCCAAAGGGAAGATGTGCAATAGGGTATGAATGATTAAATGGAAAAAAAATCAAGGAAAAAATGAGATGATTAGAGAGTGACTTCACTTGTTTGAAGAAAACGTTTAAAACATAACAATGTCCATGTTTAATGTTAGCACAAAGCACATTGCAAGTTTAAATGTCTTTTGGATTAGTCACTATTTTGAGTAATCCACACCCAGTTTCTTTCTTTAATGTGGATGATCAAGAGTTTTTCTGGATTGCATATTGTATCCTTATTGTGACCTATTCACTTAAACATAGAAATGAACCAGCATGGTGATCCTTGAGAGATTGTACTGTACACATCATAAACAAGGGCGGATGCAACATATTTAAGGGGGAACATGTGATCCATACCATAGAGGAAAAAAGCAAGCATAGCTGCACATGGAATTAATGAAATAGGATTTAGGATGTGCGTGCAGATGTTTGACGTTCCTCTTTAAAACATCTCATATGGAAAAGCCGGTCTATTTTGGTTACTCTACCTTTGACATACTCAGTGAATTCCAATCTAGATTGTAGAAAATTCACATTGGTCAAAGCTATTCTGATCATTTAGAATGAAAGGCATCTCTTGGTCTCTTTGGGATAATATTTTTAAAGTACCATTTTTCTTCATATTCTTTTTTTTTGGTGGTACCAGGGATTGAACCCAGGGGCATTCTACCTCCAAGCTACACCCCCAGCCTTATTTTTTATTCTTTATTTTGAAACAGGATCTCACTGAGTTGCAGAGAGCCTCTCTAAGTAGCTGGGACTGGCCGCAAACCCGGATCCTCCGGTCTCAGCCTCCCAAGTACTGGGATTACAAGCATGCGCCACCATGCCTGGCTCTTCATATTCTTAAAAGCTACTGGTTCAAAAGTCAGTAACCCAGAATTCTAGGGCCAGCTCTTCCACTGTGTGAGCAAATCATTTTGCCACTCAAGATTTTTGTTTCTTCATCTGTAAACTAAGTTGGCTTAAAGAAATGCTCTCTCATATTCTGTGATCCTATGTTTTAATCACAGAGCACCAACGATTGCCTGGCTTGTGACTTATAGGTAGTAATCTATCACATGAAGGCAGAAAAGTAGACCTCAACAGTAATAGTAGAGGATGCTCCAGATGTCAAAAACCTTCTACAGAATACCCAGGCATTAAGCCAGAAATCCCAGAGTTGTCCTTTATACTTCTTCAAATGAAATCTGTTTCCTTCTTTGCATCATTGGAGTTTGCTTCACACCACAGGTCAGCTCCACTGTGTGTGTTAATGATGATTCACCTACACAAATTGAAGGCCACTTATGTCCTTTCCTTCAGGGCTCCCTGTTCCCTTCTCCACAACCAGTTCTTTTTTTTTTTTTTGTGGCACTGGAGATTGAACCCAGAGGTATTCTATCTCTGAGCTTCACCTCCAACCCTATTTTATTTTTATTTTGAAACAGGTTTTCACTAGGTTGATGAGAGTCTCACTACTTGCTGATGCTGTCCTCGAACCTGCAATCCTTCTGTCTTAGCCTTCCAAGTACTGGAATTACAGGAATGTGCCACCATGCCCGGCTCACAACCAGTTCTTGCTCTCTCAGTTCTTCATAATGTTATTGCTTTGTTTTTCTCCCTGAAACAACGCAGAGCTAAAAGGTTCATCTCCAGCAATTCTCATCTCTAGAATCATTGGAATTTAAAAAGCTATGCAAGAATCTTAAAGATTTGAAAGGCAACTACCTCCTGAATGAAAGAGTTCACTGATTTCTAGTCTTTCTTCTTTTCTAAAATATCCCAGTGGAGTCAGACTCCTTTTATAGCCTCTATTTATAGCTAGAATCTCTTAAGAACCAGGGTTTCTCAAACTCTTTGGTTTTGGTACCCTTTACACTCTTAGAAAGGATTGAGCACTCCATGAAGTTTTTACATATCTTGATTTTATTTTGTGTGGTACTGGGGATTGAACCCTGGGGCATTCTGCCTCTGAGCTACACCCCAAGCCCCTCCTTTTTTATGCTATATTTTGAAACAGGGTCTCACTAAGTTGCAGAGGGCTTCACTAAGTAGCTGAGGCTGGCTGTGAACCTTCGATCCTCCTGTCTCAGCCTCCCAAGTACCGATATTACAAGAATGCGCCACCATGCCTGGCTCATATCTTGATTTTATGTATTGTTATTTACTTTATTAAAAATGAAAATTTAAATAAGCCGGGCATGGTGATGCATGCCTGTAATCCCCATACTTGGGAGTCTGAGACAGGAGGATCTCAGGTTCAAGGCAGCCTCAGCTACTCAGCAAGATCTTCAGCAACTTAGCAAGACCCTGTTTCAAAAGTTAAAAAAAAAAAGCCGGGCGTGGTGGCGCATGCTTGTAATCCCAGTACTTTGGGAGGCGGAGACCGGAGGATCCTGGTTCGCGGCCAACCTCAGCGCGCATGCGCGCGATCTCTCTCTCTCTCTCTCTCTCTCTCCCCTCTCCCCTCTCTCCTCTCTCCTCTCTCCTCTCTCCTCTCTCTCTCTCTCTTTCTCTCTCCTCTCTCTCTACCTAGTGAGGCCCTCCGCAACTTCGTGAGACCCGGTTTCAAAAATAAAGCATAAAAAAATAGGGCGGGGTGTAGCGCGGAGGTAGAACGCCCCTGCATTCAATCCCCAGTACCGAAAAAAAAAAGTTAAAAAAAATTAAAAAGGGCTGGGGGTGTAACTCAGAGGTAGAATTCCACTGATTTCAATCCCCAGGACCAAAATAAATAAATAAATAAACAAATAAATAAATAAACAAATAAATAAATGAATACAATTAAAAAAAGAAAAAGGAAACTACCTAGAAAACATTTTCCTAAAGAATAATTTTGGTTCTAAGATTAAGATATATAGTGAGAAAAGTGGTGTTTTACCATTTTGAAAGTTTCTTGATATCTTGATATCTGCTTTAAGAAAAGACAGATTTTGCCTCTGCATTCAATCTGTTGCAATATGCTGGTTTGAGTGTCATCTACACCAAAATTCTGGCCTCACAAAATATGAAGTTGGGTAAAGGAGAAATATTTTAGTAGCCTTTTAAGGATAATTGTCAATATCTTCTTTGATACCACACTAAAACTCAACAATGGTCAATTCTTAAAAATTAATTTTAATGTGGCATTTGAAACCACATCAATGTGCTTTTCCTATTCTGGTACATTAAAATCTGTTAGACTAAGCTGGGAACAGTAGTGCACACCTGTAATCCCAATACTGGAAAGGCTGAGATAGAAGGACCACAGGTTTGAAGCCAGCCTCAGCAACTTAGCAAGGCCCTGTTTCAAAATAAAAAAATAAAAAGTGCCAGGAGTGTAGCTCACAGGTAGAATGCTCCTGGATACAAAATTAAAATAAAAATTAAAAAATAAAGAAATCTATTAGACTATCTTGTACTATGAAGATATTTTCCATTAATATTATGTACTTATCATTTGAAAAATACCAGTTCAATACTGGAGTTATGCAGAACTTCCAAATGTTGACATATTTTATTATACAATGTAAAAACTGATATTAGTTAATATCACTATCCAAAAACTATTAAGTATTGGCAAGTATCAACCTCAGGGTGATTCATGTGAGTTTGCAAATTTTGTTAAGAAGAGTAAATTTTTATCATTAGCAACAGATATTTTAGTTGTTTTAAAGTAACAGTCCCATTTTGGTCATTTGCAAGAAACTGTCTGCCATATTCCCATGTATGAATAACCATAGTTTGGCAATTATTCTTTCAAGTACAAAAATGACACAATCTATCTTTCCTGTGTCTTCTCTTGCCATGTGCACTTATCAGCAAGAAATATTTTTGTATACAATATCTTACACAGATATTAGCAAAGACACATGCTCAATATGTTTTTGAATAAATACTGACGGTCAGTTGACCTACTGCCCAGTGCTAACGTGTCCATTTCAAAGTCACCTATTCCCCATTTCAATATGCCTAGATTGACATGCGGAAACATCTATCTCCAATCCATCTAGATATATTTAACACTTACATGCAGCTATAGATATATAGATATGCACTATATATATGTGATGCTTTCAGGCAACATTTACTTAAATTGAGTAAAATTGCTCAGAAAAATGTTTTTCCTGTAAGAATCTATTTGCTTAAGTTCTACAGACACCTCAAGCATGACCCTGACATAATATTTATGTTCAGCATTATAGAAAAGGTTGCTTCCTATTGTTTGAGTCTCACAACTCCTGAAATCTCTTGAGGTTTATTTTATATCTTTTTTACTCAGAAAAAATAAACTGGAAGAAATGATCACTTGAATAATGAGAAGCTAACTGGTCTGTCACTTATGAATTAGAATAATTGATACAATTTAATAATCTGCACCAATTTGCATCACTTCTTCAATTTAAATTTACTGAAAACTATGTTGACTTAGTTTCAAAAACGATGTAGACATTAGACTAAGTATTATTTTTCCTTGGCCTTCCTCTAGATATGTTTATATAGGTAGGGCAAAATGCAGAACCAAGCACTTAACTGGAGAATTTGATCCATATGGACAAGCAAACTAATTTTTTTTCAGAAGATTTGTATGCTCAATTTAGAAAATTGTCTCCACTCTTTTTATTTCATTCTTATATGGGGACACAGCACAAAGGTCCCAACAGCAACTATTGCTTTGGATAAAAGCGTACAGAGTGAGAATGGTGGCGATGCTGGCGGTGTGTGCCCTTGTGACATTTCTCTCGGTCATTATAAGGCAACGACAGCCTGGAAGATTTGTAACTAAAATCTACAATATAATTTATCCTATGATTTTATTTTATTTTAGTCCATAAAGCTAGGCTGGGAGAAAGATTGCTGGCTTCTTCAATCATGCTCTAGGTTAAGAATGAGCTTTTTAGGTCTTAGGTAAATGATGTTTTTAAACTCTATTCTTAGAGAATATACTTTTAGTGAGGGTAGCAGGATAATTCTCAACTTACTTGTCATATTTGTCTGATTTTATTGATACCTACTGGAATTTAGGAAACTATAAACTTTTTCTGCAGATAAATGAATCATCAAATGAGCTTGGTACTGATAAGTGAAAAGAGTGTAGGAGTAACAGCCAATTTTTAATTTTCCTTTATTTCTTATGGGTGTTTAGAAAGAGGGTCTCTGTGCTAACATTATATTAGCACTTGTTAAAATTCAAGGAACCAAGTGGGGTGGGAACTGGGGGAGGGCTCACCGAGGGCTGTGTGCCTGTATGCCTCTATCACCCTGAACTTCAGCAAGATGTATGATTACGATGCATCAATAAAAGAAAAAAAAAACCCAAGGAACCCATAGCTACAAAGAATAATTTAAAAAATTAAGACTTGAAACCCACTTGGACTTTAAAAGAATTTTTAAACTTTGTGTTTTTACTGTTTTATTTATTTTTAATTGGAAATTGACAGATTATAGCTGTATGTATTTATGGGGTACATGGTTTATGAATACCACGTGTAATAATTAAATCAAGCTCTATCAACACATCACTAGGACTTTTATTTGTTATATAATCTCAAGCAAGTTATTTAAACTATTTGACTTCAGGTTCTCCATTTCTAAGAAGCCAAAACAATATATTGTGAAGAACAAAGAGATACATGTCTAAATATACAATAGAGCTCCTGACACAGAGAAACATTTGGTAAATATTCACTATTTTTCAAGATAATATTTTGGGTAAAAATAATCCTAATTAAATCGATCAACCATCATTAATTGGAATTTCAGGATTGCAATGAGGCTAAACTACCAGGAAGTACCCCCAATTATTATAGGAATTGAGACTTAAAAAGACTGAAAGTATAATTTCTGAGCCTATAGGAAATTTATCCCTGCTATAGGAAAGCAACACCCTTCAATAGCTTGGTTACTTTCTGATGTAGCAGAATTACACTCCTAATTAAGTAGCAGTTACTGCCATTACACATCATTATGTTTAAACGGAGTATCTGGAAGATGTCTCAATGAGACAGTTCTCTCAATTAAGAATGTCCTATAGGTTAACAGGAATCACTTCCACCCCCTTGAATAGTGCTGTTTGGAAAAAAATACCAAAGGTGCAATTATTAAAAGGTCAAAATTATGCTTCTCAGTTAACAGTCTGTTAAGTTGAACTGGCAAAGTTTGCCATGACAGCTTTGCGGTTAGTCTGGCTGCAAATCAATCAGGACATTCCATTCTGAGTTACAGTATGAAGTGTACTTTGAGGCAAAATAATGTATAGAAAGATTAACGATGTCTTTAAAAGAGACAAGATCTAGCAGTCCTTAGAATAATTCACCATATTAGTATTATCAGGCTTGATACAATTTATAAAATAATTTGTGGTTTTAAATATTTAGGCAGGAAGGACAAAAAAAGAGTAAATGTTGAAATGATGAATCCCAGAGTCAAAAAAGAACACTTCACCAAAGAACAGTGCGTGTAAAGTGGTCACATTATCTACAGTACAAAGCATTTTACACTGTGACAATAAACATCAAGACACTGGAAAATCGTTTTTGGCCATATTGGAGATTGTGAACACTCCTCGACTGCTACTGCTGTCACTAATGCCTGCAGTCACTGGAAGCCTGGGATTAGGTGCACAATATTTATAGATCACAAGCGTCTAGGCTAACAATTTTTTTTTTTGTGGTACCGGGGATTGAACACAGGGGCGTTCTACCTCCACACTACACCCCCGGCCCTATTTTTTTATGCTTTATTTTTGAAACCGGGTCTCACGAAGTTGTGGAGGGCCTCACTAGGTAGAGAGAGAGAGAGAGAGAGAGAGAGGAGAGAAGAGAGAGAGAGAGAGATAAATATATAGATCGCGCGCACGCATGCACGCTGAGGTTGGCCGCGAACCCGGATCCTCCGGTCTCCACCTCCCAAAGTACTGGGATTACAAGCGTGTGACACCACGCCCAGCTCTAGGCTAACAATTTTGGATGCATGTAAGAGCCAGGGTTTCATCTGACTTTCACAACCTCAAGTAAGCTAACTTATACTATTTATGGCCTAGGAAGAAGTTATAGAAGGCAAACACATCTTACTCATCATGATTTTATGCTACATACAACCTCCCAATTCTTTGACTGAAAGGACTGAACATTTTCAAAGACAAGGACTGATGAGAAAGACTTTACAAGAGGACTCTTTGTACATTCTTAAATCCTGCAAATGGCTGAGTTTATTTAGGACACACACACAACAACAAAATATAACACACACACACACACACACTCACACATAACTTTGCCTAGATCATTATTAATATAATCACAAGATATTTTCATTGTTTAAATATCAGTACACAGACAGGAGTGGAAAATAATACAAACACTTTTTAAAAATATAGCCATTCACTTATTATGAACTCATAAAATTAAATTTTACATTATTAAAAGAATGTATTAACATTACTAATGACAATAGTATTCTTGATCTCCTTATTTACCTTCTAGAAACTCAAGAATGAGCTCCTTGGCTTCATTTATATGCACCCCTAAATGCAGTGAGCATTTTTTAATAATCTGCTTCATTATCTTTTTTGAAAAAGCAGATGCCATTTTTCAGAGTTAAGGAGCATAGGGAAATCTTAGTCTATTTCTTGGTCAAATTTAAGCTTTTCTAATTTACCAGGCAATGATGATTCTTAACTGTCATGTAGTTTCTTTGTTGAAATACGTACACCTACACATACTTGATGAAGAGGATGTAAATATTCGTGTGTGTGTGTGTGTGTGTGTGTGTGTGTGTGTGTGTGTGTATTTTACTGGGGATTGAACTCAGGGGTGTTCTATCCCTGAACTACATCCCTATCCCTATTTTTTAGTTTGAAACTGGGTCGCACTGAGTTGCTGAGGGCCTGGCTAAGTTGCTGAGGCTGACCTTGAACCTGCAATGAAGAGGATCTAAATATTCTTGATGAGGAGGATCTAAATAAAGTATTGCAAGGTTTGTTGAGCAAACAGGACCAGTTTCCTGGGGAATTGAGGATTCAGTCACTAGCTTGGGTGAATCTTGACACCCAAGGTGACCCATTGCAGTGGGTGACTTAATCTGCCATCTCAGAAATGTGAGAAATTGAACCAAAACCTTAGTCCCTACCTTTTGATTTAGGATCCTTTTCTAAACAGCACGCCCAATGGTACCATCCATAGAGCCGACTGTGGTGTCAGGAATGGAGAAGAAGCACTGTGGTGGAGGGGATGTGCTGCTCAGAACTCACCTAGTAGGAGAACATGTTCTCTGTCCCTCAGCAGGTGGCCTCCATCTGTTAGTCCTGCAGGGTTTGCCTCAGTAACAGGCCTGACATCATGCTTTCCCAGGGCAGCCCACATCCAAGGTAGGATTAGAAAAGGTTGTTTGGGTCAGCTCCAAGTTACACAATTCTGAGGGCTATTCTAATGTCAGATCTTGCTGTGGGTCTGACCAAGGTTTCGAAGGACTTGCATCCAAACTTTCCCTCTGTTTATTTCTATCTCCTCCTTCTCCTTTACACAGGTATTAATCCCCAAAAACTTCATCTCAGCTTCTGCTTCCAGAAGTCCTAATCTACAAAAGCATGTTACAAGTTTTTGACTGTCTTGCCTTCCATATCTCTATTTGCTTCTTTATTTGATTATTTGTTTTGTGTTTAGTGGCATCCATTAGATACTACCTTAAGTGTCCCCAGATGTTAATCTTTCTCCTTGGATCATGTGGCAAATCTTGTGTTCTAAGGCCAGGCATTTTGTGGTTGTACAGTGCTATTATCAAACTATACTTTGTAGGACCTGTGCACAGTTACACTCATGACAAAATAACCCATAAAGTTATTTAACTTAAAGTTTTAAGAGAGATTTAACTGCACTTTTAGTAGTAAAAATACCCAGCATTCTGTTTAGTATTTCAGGAAGTCTTGGAAATTAGTTACTTACACTTTATCCTAGCTACTCTGACAAAATTTATCACAAGTTTTGATGCTTTAGCATTAATTAATCCATCCATATTCACCTGTATCAACCTAGAAAACACTCTAGAAAGGAAATGTTAATAAAAGGACTGAAAAATGACTCAGTATTCTTTAATTTTGCCTATAATTTTGTTATATATTCTTCTCATAATTAATAATAATACTCACATTTCTTCCTTTTTAAAATTAGCCTTCCCAAATGTCACTTAATACAGGGAGATTTCCTTTAAAAATTCTCATATTCCCCCGGTGACTAACAATTAGTGGCTGTTATTTCTAGTGGTATAGTGGCCTAGAAGCCCAGGTTTACCCACTTACTGAATGCAGTGAAAAATACTAGCTGAAAATAAGAACTTGAAGTTTGTATCAGTGAATAAAAACATAATGAATATTCAAAAGCCATAACCCAAATGAAACAGTGTGTTAGTCAGCTTTGCATGGTTGTGACCAAAATACCTGACAAGAATAACTTAGAGGAGGAAAGGCTTATTTGGCTCAAGGTTTCAGAGGTTCAGTCCATGGCCTGTCAGCTCTATGGTAGAAGCATCATGGGGATAGGGCATGGCAGAGGAAAGCTGCTCAGCTCATGGCAGCCAGAAAGCAGGGAGAGAGAGAGAGAGAGAGAGACAGGAGAGCCCTAGGAACAGATATAGTCCTCAGGCTACTCCCCAAATGACGCACCTCCATCAACTATGCCCCACCTCTGCACTAGAGGTACATGCCTTCAACACATTAATTTTGGGGAGGCATTCTAAATCCAAACAACAATAAATGGGAATTCAGAAGAGTTAAGAGCATTTACCAAATTCAGATGAACTTGATCATGGTTATAATAGTTTTGCATGCAGGACAAAAGGCAAAGTCTAAGGCCCGCATCTGGTGAGATTCTAGTACCAGAACATCTAAGTAAAGCTGCGACCCCAAAGGGATGCACTGTAGTATATGTCAGGTTGACTCACAATTAAATCTAATCCCAATACCTAAGGAACTATAAGGGAACTGGTTTACCTTTACTTTAGCTTGTGAAAAAAAATTCCCCCGAGAATTTGTAACCAAATTTATTTCTCACATAAGTTTGTAAAGTGTATTTAAAGTTAAGTGATTTTAAAATGTCTAAATACAATATTTAGTTTTGTTTCTGTGTTGTACTGCACTGGAAAAATCCAATTCCAGGTCTCAAAGCATTTCCAGAGATAAAATTCCCAGGACTAGGAGCTCACACTAAAAGTAAATACAAAAATAAAATAATAAAGTACACCCCCAAGAAAAAGAGACAAAAGAGAAAAAATATATAAAAACCAAATTAGCACTTTAACCAGGACATTAAAAATAACTAAAAAGCTGGGCATGGTGGCGCACGCTTGTAATCCCAATACTTGGGAGGCTGAGACCAGAGGATCTGGGTTTGCAGCCAGCCTCAGCTACTTAGTGAGGCCCTCAACAACTTAGTGAGACCTTGTTTCAAAATAAAGAATAAAAAATAGGGCTGGGGGCATAGCTTGGAGTTAGAATGCCCCTGGATTCGATTCAATCCCCAGTACCGCAAAAACAAAAACAAAAAAACTAAAAACTGTGATAATTGATCTTAAAACCTTAAAGATGGGTTTAGAAATATACAGATCAGAAGATAAAAGTAGTAAACTGAAAGATCAGAATGAGGTACAAAGAGACAAAAATGAGAAATATGAAAGTAAAAATTAGAGGCATGAAGGAAAATGTGAGAAAGTCTAAGCAATGTCCAGGAGAAGATGAAAGAGAAAAAGGAAGAAGCAATATTTGAAGAGAGAAGGATAAAGAACTCTTCAGAATCAATGGAAAATCCTTGCTTTAAGATTCTGGAAGCCCAAACAATCCCAAGAGGGATAAATAATTAGAAATGCATGGTTATTCCATAGTGATAAAACTATAGAAGAACAAAAAACAAATCTTTGAAGCTGTTAGAGTAAAAAGAAAGATTACCTTTTAAAATATATTAAATAAACAGTTTATTTCTCAATGCAAACATGGAAGCTAGAAGAGCAAAGAAAGTGGTAAGTTTGTGGAGAAATCTGAACAAAGAGTGATTTATAAAATAAGAACAATGCCTCATGGGGTAAAAATGTGAATGAAACATGTAATAATGGCATATAGGTCAGAAGGTCATAACTGCAGCTCGAATGTCCTTGAGACCGATGAGTGCTCTGTAATCAAATCTGCCCACAATAAATTAAGTATGCATATTAAAATTCTGGGGCAACCACTAAAAGGATATGAACAGAATGTATAACCTTAAAGTAGAAAAGAAAAAATAGGAAGATCCAAAGATGGATTCCAGAGCAAATTTAGAGTTCTTTTTAAAAACACCCCAAAATGCATTTTGTATAAAATATAGATATTAAGAATAAATCCAAGTTTATGGTGCAAAGATTAGTCATAGGAAAATATAAATATTATACATTTACATGTTCATATAGCATAACCTCTAATATAAAATTATATTTATGTTTATATCAAGAAGTAGACAAATTGACCTTTCTCAGTAATTGATAAATCAAGTAGACAAAAAGGATTTGAATAATGCAATAAGCATACTTATTATAATGCCTTTTTTTTTTTTGCGGTACCGGGGATTGAACGCAGGGGCATTCTATCTCCGCGCTACACCCCCGGTCCTATTTTTTATACTTTATTTTGAAACCGGGTCTCACGAAGTTGCAGAGGGCCTCACTAAGGAGAGAGAGAGAGAGAGAGAGAGAGAGAGAGAGACAGGGAGAGAGCTGAGGCTGGCCGCGAACCCGGATCCTCTGGTGTCCGCCTCCCAAAGTACTGGGATTACAAGCTTGCGCCACCACGCCCGGCCTTATAATGCCCTTTTATAGAACTCTGTATCAAACAAAATTATTTTTCAACCTACATGGGAGAATAATAAAAAATGATCACAAAATGAGTCATACATAAAGTTTCAATACTTTCAAATAATTAATTATTGAATAATAATAAAATAAATTTAGAAATAAATGACAAAAATTTTTATAATTCTGGAATATGACACACCTTTAATAATTCAGGAATCAAAGGGGAAATAAAGGAAACTGACAATATTTAGGAAATAAACATAATGAAATTTTTCTGCATCAAAACTTGTGGGATTCCAGAAATACTCTGTTATTTTAATAATATTTTGTTATTTATTAAAGAAAAGATAAAGTATAATTAATGAGTTAGACTTCAGGTAGAAAGCCCAGAGAAATAACAAAAAAAAAAAAAACTCCCAAGGAAAGTATAAATAATTAAAATAAATAAGAGAAGAAATGAATGAAGTGGTATAGATGTCAGCAAACGATAGCTTGTGGGCCAGTTGCCTGTTTTTATAAATAAAGTTATATTGGAATATGGCCACATCTGTTCATTTATGAATTAACTCTGGCTGCTTTTATACCATAGTGTCAGTGTTTAGAGACCATATGGCCTGCACAAAATATTTACCATCTAGCTCTTTAGAGAGATTTAACAAATTAAATCTCTGAAGTGACTAATAAATTGAAAAACTTTTGGTGAAACTGATAAGAAAATGAGAGGATGCAAAGATAAGTACTATTAGAAATAAGGGAAATAAACAGTAGATAGTAAGAGAAAACCATTAAGTAATGTATCTAATTAAACTTGAAAACAGTGGGATTGACAAATTTCTAGGAAGGTATAACTGACTAACCTGCTAAAAATATGAAACATATCAGCAGTTTTGATACATATCAAAAGAAACTGAGTTAGTAGTTAAATTTTTTCCCACATAGAAAATACCAGGTCCAGATAGTTTTCACAAGTAAGTTCTTATAACATGCAAGAAACAAGCAAATTCATTATTTTACAAATTATACCAGAATAGAATGGAATAGAAAATGGTGTCCTGTTCATTTTAAGAGGCTCAAATAGCTATGCTCCCAAATGTAAGTAAAGGTACAAGAAAGGCAAATTATAGTCAAATTTCATTAAAAATCCTAATGCAACAACTTGATAAAGTACTAGAAAAATAACCAAGTCATGTATATGAAAGTAATTCATGACATAGAATCTGTCATTAGAAAATCAATTACCAGCCATATATTAACACATCAAGAGAAAGTCCTAGGTCATCTAAATAGATGAACGTTATTGTTAATTTTATGTGTCAACTTGACTGGGCCAGGGGGTGCCCAGGTACTTAGTCAAACATTTTGAATGTTTGTGAGGGTGTTCTTGGATAAAACTAACATTCAATCCATAGGCCATTCTAAAGCAGATTGCCCTTCATAATGTTGGTGGGCCTCTTTTCATTCTTTGAAGGCCCAAGTTGAATAAAAGGCTGACCCTTCCTGGAGAGAGAATTTACCTGCCTGATAGCCTTTGAACTGGAAAACTGGCTCTTACTGCCAGGACATCCAACCAGGACATCAATTATGCAGATTTTGGACTTGCCAGCCTCCATGATTGCATGAGCCAATTCCTTATAGTGAATTTTTACCTATACATAAATAAATATATGTATATACAGATATCATATATACATACATATTATATATATAATCTTGTTCACAATTGCAAAAATCTGGAACAACTTAAAGGTCTATCAATTTGAAAATAGATGAATGGAATATATTTGCAGAATGGAGTATTATAGATTAGTCTAAATGAATGCATTATTCAAACAATATAATATATATGAACTCTTCAAATAATATATGAACATTTCAAAGTAGTAAACACTTTACCTTTTTAATAAAATTTTAAACATCTAAAATAAAGTAAAACATACTTTTAAAGGAGTGCATATGGTTGTACTAAATCTATTTAAAAAATAAAGTAAAGCAGGGGAGAACAAAATTCATAAATTCAGGAGGATGGTTAACTTAGGTAAGGGAGTCAGGAGAATAATATCAAAGACAAGCTATATAGTTAGATTAGGTAATTTTCAATATCCTAAACTTTGTTTCGGGTGCTAAGCTTAAGGTGGGGAAACTTATGGGTATTAAATATAAATATATAAATAGCTATGTAAATAAAAACAAACTAATGTTGAGTGTATTATGAACTATGATTGTGATTAATTCAATTTTGTGTATCTAAAAACATACAAAAAATTAAAATTAAATTTCTGATTCAATAGTGGAATCATTAATAAAAGATCTCCAATCCCTTTTCAAGCTGAATGCAAATCAAGAGAAAATTATTAAAATGATGAGACTTATTTAATCACTGTTATAGTAAGGGGACATTACTGCCAACAACACATAACTTTATTATAATGCTAATTCTGTAGTTTTAAATCTTATATGCCACCTATTTAGGATAAACGAAAAATTCTTTCTGAAAAAGAAAACATGCTTCAGTAAGAAGAGGTAATGAATCCATATTTGATATGCTTTCTTCACATGGCTTCTAAACACTCTACTTCCTTAGTTTTCCTCCCACTTTCTTACTCTTTTTTCAATTTCCTTTTTCAATGCCTTTCTTTCTCTGCAACCTGTTGATACTGAAGGGCTCCACAGCTCAGTTCTTGGTTTTCACCTATCTCTACTAACTCCCTTGTTGTTTTCCTCCAATTGAATAGCTTTAAATAGCACACATATGCCGGGCGTGGTGGCGCACGCTTGTAATCCCAGTACTTTGGGAGGCGGAGACCGGAGGATCCGGGTTCGCGGCCAGCCTCAGTGCGTATGCGCGCACGTGTGATCCCTCTCTCTCTCTCTCTCTCTCTCTCTCTCTCTCTCTCTCTACCTAGTGAGGCCCTC
>PVJS01003778.1:0-17137 GCA_004027185.1 Glis glis | reverse complement strand
GATCTCTCTGACATGTCTAACAGACTAGAGTCTCCTTTTCCCTCTCACTACACAGCCAATCCTTCAGTAAAGCTGCTTGGTTCTTCCTTCAAAAATCTACACAGAACCTGCTCCTCACCTCCTGTCATCCTGACCTGAGCCAACATGACACAGATCAGTGGCTTAGCTGCCAAATCCATCTCCCTGCTTCTAAATTTGTTTTCCTAAAATAAACCTAAGTATTGTTACATCAGTGACTTGTTCTTGGAATCAGCTAATACTAGAATAAATGACTAAGCGCAGGTAATGACTTCAATTTGGAATAAATTCCTTTGAATGTCAAAATAGCATCTTTAGTAAGAAAATAATTACCAATTAAAGGTATATAAAAGTAGCTAAGTAGTATTTGAGATGGCTTCATAAAGGAGATACTATTAATAAAAATTTTCCATTTTTGTCAAAATGCCGAACAGTCTAAGAAATTTAAATTTATCTTAAATGGTCATTTCACAAATAGGATAGCACACCCAGTTTGTAAAGCAATAATGTATGGTGAAACTAATCTTTTAGCAACTATATTTTATTTACATACTGACTTTTCCTTTAAGGGAATTGATTTTCAATGGCTGGAAAGCAGTTAGCTACCCTGATTTTGAATATTCCAAAGTTGTAGAGAATATTAAAGTTGAAAAAAGTCAATTATTCCTTATTTATATATTTTTCCATTACTTCATTGCTGAGGTTTCCAGAAGAAAATATTGGACTAGATGTAATGTTAACTGCAGACAGTGTCGCTTAGTGGCTACTGAAAAGTGTGCGTGTGCGAGTGTATGTACAATACACATGCACGTGCACACACACACATCTGAAAATTGCATATTCCATTTGAACAATCCATCTCCTGAAATTATGTGTCTAATTACTGCCCAAAGTCCTCACTCTCAGTTTGCCAAAGTATTACCAATTAACATAGGGTTTAATAGGCTTCTTACTCTCAGTATTCTCATCAGGTAATTTAGCTTTCAAATGAGTCCAGCATGTTAACCTGATTAAAAAGTATTTGAAAATGCAAAGAAGCCGGGCATGGTGGCGCACGCTTGTAATCCCAGTACTTTGGGAGGCGGAGACCGGAGGATCCGGGTCCGAGGCCAGCCTCAGCTCTCTCTCTCTGTCTGTCTCTTTCTCGCTCTCTGTCTCTCTCTCTACTTAGTGAGGCCCCCCCCCGCAACTTTGTGAGACCCGGTTTCAAAATAAAGTATAAAAAATAGGGCCGGGGGTGTAGCCCGGAGGTAGAACACCCCTGCGTTCAATCCCTGGTACCGCAAAAAAAAAAAGAAAAGAAAACGCAAAGAAATGAACACATGCTAAAAAAAAACATGAAGGAAATAAAGTATTTATATAACTGCTTCTTGATCAGGTGTCATTGAGATAGTTTATATGATAGTAGATGCAGTGTACTTTTAAATGTTCCCTATTGGTCTATTATGTACTCCTCAGGTAAAGTATAAAGTCTTTTTCATAGTGTAATTTGAGGAATGCCGAAACATAAAAGTATACCAACTTAAATAATTATATTTCTCTAACTACAAATGATGAAACAAACATATCAAGTTCAATATCTGCACTTTGCTTGTATACGCAGACTAATGTCTTCATCAAGTTCAGAAAATCAACATTTTGGAAATTTTAACATTATATTAATATTTTTATTGTGGAATTTGTTTATGTAAGCCAAAAGTTTTACACAAGAGTGTATCAAATAAAATGGAAAGAAGCTCTTTTGAAAAGACAAATCTCTATCATTGTGCTTTATCCTTGTTTCCAGGCACTTTGAACTTCAATAAAATACCAGAGGCCTTTTAGGAATCTTAAATAGCTTTCTCAGAATTGCTTTACTTTCTCAACTCTTCTAAATATAGAGAAACCCCCAAATTTGTTATTTCCTTAGCTTATTACAGTCACTGTGGGGAAATATTACAGATTAATAAAGTAAATCCTGGAGTGTAAAGGGATTCATTCAAATCAGCTTGCATATTAGAAATAAATTAGAAAATAGTTTGTGATGAATCGGTGAACTCGCCCATAAATCTAACATTAGCAATTTATAATCAGTACGGGACCTCACTTCAGAAAATCTCATGCTTACACAATTCTACCACTCCAAGTCCTTTTTCTGATTACTCACAGTGGTTTCTGCCAGCGTTACTATGGACTCATTTCAAAATTCTAGATATTTATTACTCTAAAGTGTATCATAAAATGTTAAATCCACCTGCTATCCTGAATTCTACAAGATACTTCATGACTTAAACAGATCCTTCTAGATTGGTAGAAGTCACTGCTTTGGCCTTTCTTTCCTCTGAATTCAAAAGCATTGAGTCTAGTGTAAGACTCAGGCTAGAGGACAAGATCTGACCAGTGCCCTGTGGTAGGCTCAGTGAAGGTGGTTTGGCATTTGTAAATTTTGGTGTAATAAATATCTCATCAACAATTGTCTGGCAATTGCATAAATTGTGGGTTATGTTTTGAGACTTTTATCAATTATCAGCCACAGCTTAACCAACCACCCCCTCCCCAGCTTAACATGAGTCAATGGTAGGATGCCTGGAGCTGATGCAGATGCTTAACCACAGGTCAGGGACCCAGGCCTTGTCTGCATCCTTTGGGCCTTGCCGTGCCTAGCATGTTGTCTTTTGTTCTCATGCTTGTCATATCTTGGTTAAAGCATGGCTGATGTACCAACAAGCATTATGTCCACATTCCAAGCAAGAGAAAAGGAAAAGTGGAAGATCTGTGCTAGATGTATTTATTCCTTTTATTGAGAAAGGAAAAGCCTTTCTAGAAGCCCAGTGCAGCAGACTTCTTCTTATATCTTATTTTATATCTAAGTCACATGACCAGTTCCAAACTAATAGCCAACCAAAAAGAGCCAGTTAATTACAATGGTTTGGACCAGTGAAGATTTGCCTCCTGGCTTTGGGTAAGAACCCAAAGTCTCTGAGGTCTTGAAGGCACTACCTGAAGAATCAGTCATCAGGGAAAGGTTACTGAATGTTGTGAAGGCAATAGACAGATGGTTTCATACCTACTATTCTACCTCATTCCTCCTCAAATTAAATCATTAGCATTAGCAAATAGCCCATAAAGCCAAAGTATAAACAACAGCAGTGGTTGGCTTAGAATATACTTTGATCTCTGCCTTCATTTGCTACCTACTTTCTAGGCATAAAGGGTTATAAATGACATCCAGACCTACTCATAACTTGATTTGTAAGGAAGCCTCAGTCCCATGATGTAAATGAAGTATAATATTCAAGACCTTGGCTTTGATTCTCAGTTCTGGCATTTGCTAGCTATGGGACTTTTTGAAGCATGTTAACGAAAGCTCAGTGTTCTCATTTGTAAAACAGAAACATTATAATTTATTGTAGGGACATATGCTATAGTATGATTGTAAAGATTAAAAGCTTTAAGAGCTTAGCACAGAACCTGGCATATTCTAAATGCCCCTTAAATGTTTGCAATTGGGACTGTTCATTGCTATTACTATTCCTGTATCCAGGGCTGACTGAATGATTAAAATGACCTCAGCTCACTCCAAGTATACTGTATAAGGCAGGAGGAGTGGGGAAAAGCCTTATTTCCTGTTTAGAAATTCTGGCCCTAGGTTCAATCCCCAGCACCATACACACACACACACACACACACACACACACACACACACACACATACACACACACACACACACACACGATAGTAACTAAATAAAAAATATATATCTATACCTTATTATCCCTACTACTCACCTATCATATAATTACAAACTTTCAGATTCAGGGAATATTTCTTCCCAGTACATTTGGGACTTCACAGGAACTGGGACGATTTTAGAAATTTTTAGAAGAGTAGAGGAAAGTGGATTCTTCTTGGATACTTCACCAAGCCAACTGCAAAGTAATTGCATTTTAAAACTTAATGTGAAAGCAAACTTCTACAAATAAATAAATCTGTATTAATAAGATTCTGAGCTATTGTCTGTAAAGACAGAGTTCATTTTTAAGTGATAGTATTAAGACAGCCAGATTAAACCTAGAGCAGACCCCACCCTCAGCCCATTAAACCAGGTCACCCATTAGCTTCATTTTTAACTTAGCATTGTAGAAATTAGTGCTGTTCAGCCCATCATAAAAGAAAATCATGTAAACTGCTCACAGATGTAAGAGAAAAAGAAAAATAAAATTGTTCAAAGAGCAAAAGGCATTGATGTTTGAAGCACAGAGATTCAAAGAGTTGTAGTGGTTTAAATGGAGTGGCTTGGGGTGGTGTAAGCATTTCCTGTCACTCTGTAGGTTTTTCTTAGCCTCTTTTTCAAAATATGATAAGAGTAGGGATGTAACTCAGTGGTAGAGCACTAGTGTAACATGTGTAAAGCTCTGGGGTCAATTCCTACACTGCAAAAAACCCAAAACAAACAAGTTTGTCAAATATGATAAAATAACTCTTCCAACAGAACTTGCCTAGCCACAGGGATTTTACTCAATATCACCAAAACATATCTAAGAGGGGAGTCTAAGATAACCAACAGGTCATTATGTAACAAACTTTATTGAGTACCCAATATTTATAAGATACTATGCAAAGCTTGTGAAGAATTAAGTTGTATTTGGGGTCATTTTCTTTTTTAATGTTAATATTGGAAACTGCTAAGTTAATTGACTTCTCTCTTTGATGCTAAAATGTAAAATATATTAGTTTTTCCATAAAATTTCTGAGGGATTAAAAAAGAAAACATTTGAAGTCACAGAACATTCCAAGAGTAGAAGGCAGGTTACTGGGATTTTCTTTAAAACTTGAAAAATCTAATTATTACACATGAGAAAAGACATGAGACTAGTATGACAGAGCTCTACTGTGTTCATCACTTAGCAAAAAATAATCTTTATATAAAATATGTTTCTTTTCTTGTTGTCTACAATGCTCATATAATTTCTGTGTCCCTAAGTCTGAAAATCTTTCAATTTGTTTCCATCATTCTGGAACATTCCCAGTTCAGAATCCAGCAGTTTGGTGTAGTTTTGCTAGCATCTATTATGCCAAGAGAAGTTATTACCACTACCTTCTTTGCAAACTCAGCCCTTCTAAATCTGCAGTTTGCAAATCCTTTTGGGGTAAAGGAGTTCCGACATTTATGCTAACTCTGGTGAAAATTTGGTCTTTTAATCCCTTACATATCTAGCAGTTATTGCTTTCCTCACACAGAACCCTGAGTAACCAACCAGTTCTGGCCACCCATGCCTGTCCAGTATCGTGCTTTCTCACCTCATTTCATCCCCCCCCTGATCAGAGTTAATAACCAATGCCTTGAATGTCCGGCTTTTATGCTAACACCTAGTAGATTTGAGAATCCAAAGATCTAATGGAAGAAAATTGGGAAGGCTTCTCATAGCAGCATGGGCTTTTTCTTCTTTAGGTAATAGAAGAATATTTACAGTGGTCCTATGGATACTATCTCTTTCTACCCTTGTCACCCTATAAGGGCAATGAACAATCCCTAATGAGTAGTACTTAATTTGCTAAATTCGTATTGACCTATTCATAAGATGTAGCTTCTTTGTTATTATTTTCCATACATGAGGTTTTATAGTTTTTTTTAATTTTTACTGATTTGCTATAGCTTAAGCACAAATTGCCATGTATGGATGCTTAGGGAATCAGGTTTGAAATGGTAGTAGGATAAATGGTCACCTTCTAATAAAATAGTAAAATCAATATTTAAGAAACATTTAATTCTTTATCTGATTCCATGCCCAGTTCTAATTACTCTCAGATAATAGGAATATCACTGTTACATTAATACTGTAGACCTGTAATAGAAATGTTTTATAAGCCACACGTGGTAGCACATGCCTGTAATCCCAGTACTTGGAAGGCTGAGACAGGAGAATCATAGGTTTGAGGCCAGACTCAGAAACTTAGTGAGACCCTATGCCAAAGTAAAAAGTTTAAAAAGGGCTGGGGTATAGCTCAGAGGTAGAACACCCCTGGGTTCAGTCCCCAGTAACTAACACACACACACACACACACACACACACACACACACACACACACGTGTTTTATAGCCTCAATTCTCACAACTAGGGCCAGATTGGCATTACAGTTATCATAAACTGAATATTGAGGGCCACTGAAAACTGATCTAAAATAATTAAAGATTTGATCTAACTTATTTAATTTAGTATTTTTTGTTTTAATTAACATTTTGAGTTAAGTAGTTTAACATATCTTCAAAGTAGTTTAAGGTAAACCAATTTTCTATTAATGCATTTTGTCTCCATTATTAGGAATATACTAAGTGGCTGGGACACAACATAACATTTTAAATTATTTGGGACTGTTTTTGTTTCACAACTTTCGCATTACTCACTGACATGTAGCATCAGTAGCTCATACTCACTGAAGATAGAGCATATGTGTAAATTTTCTTTCCCACCATCTGCCCTCTTCCCCACCACCAACTTTCACATAGGCAAAGTATTTTCCAATATTTCTTCTTCAGTTTTCTGTTTTAATTTTTTTAACTAAATAACTTCTTAGAGAATAAGTAAATGGTTTTCATTTTTAGACAGAAATATAAAAGACCTGTTCTGGTCATCTTCTCTGGGATGCTGACTTCAGGCAACCACACCTTTGCTGGTCCTGGGGATTGAGACCTGGAGTTGTACCACATAACCTGCAGATGTCTGTGACAAAAGCTTCACTGGAGTCAGCCTAGCGAAGATGATGAGTGTGTTTTATTTCTACTCTAGGGTGCTATTTGTTTCAGGGAAATCAGGGCCAATTGACCTTTTGCCAGTTATATAAGAAATCCCATGCGGAATCTTGAGTTAGTTAGAACTGCTTTCCAGTGGTATTTTAGTACTTTTACAGTTGGCTTCCAAGGCAGCAGCCCAGCTAGACAAGCCCTCAGCATGAGGGGCTCACAACAATCACAGTGATCAAGTTAACATTCCAGACAATACTTCCTTCTAATGACAGGGAAACCCCACTGTGGCAACTAACGGCAGATGCTCTTTGTAGACAAACCCCAAGCTAAATGCACTGGTGTCGTGTCTGTCATATATTAATCTGCACAGGCTTCACAACTTCTTAGGGCCTGGGAAACAAAATTTCTTCTTTTCAGTTTGGTCCGCTTTGAACAAAATCAGTCGGTAATCCATAGACCTTTCTATTTCTATGTGAATGGATGAACACACACACACACACACACACACACAATTTTACCAAAAAGTCTTGACTCTGTGCAGATTAACAGGAAAGGCAGAGATTCCAGTTTCTACTAGAAGAAAAATGATTAATCAAAGAGAAATATATAGTTTCTCCTTTTGAAGGTTTTTCTACGGTGTTGGTATGCAGCAGAAGTTTGCTCCTTGAAGGTGTCTTTTCTGAAGCATTCTCTGCTCTCATGGTAGTTCTTCAAGTGTTCATATTTCTATCTTGTAAATTCTATTTGCTCATACTATACTGGGGATAGATAAGCTTTTATTTAATGTATGGCCTGTTCTAAGGGTCTTTGTATTATTTATTATAAAGTCAGCAACTTTCCTTACATTAGATATGTCTGCCATGTGGAGGGGATATGTTGGGGCTAAAGGGTCCTGATGATCTAGTCTAGGCATTGCTTTGTACAGAGTCCTAAGTAAAGGTTCATCAGACTAGCCCAGTAGACTCATAATAACCCCCAATAGGAAAATTGCATCAGGAGAAACAGTGAAGCAAAGGAAAATTGTTTAAATTTTATACAGTGAAAATAGAATCCAGATCTTCTGAGTCCTGCTCTCTTCCTACCAGATATGTCAACTACTTTAAGGAGTTTTGCTTTATTTTTGTTCACAGCTACATTCATAAAGGTTCTTATAATATTCCTATACATTTTATGTAAAACGATAGTACAACAATTATATTAAAAGTGTTTTGTGAAAATTAGAAAGAAAATAAATATGTGCACTATCACTATCTGAACTCATAGTTTAGAATCTTACATTCAAAGGTAAATTCACTTAGAAGAGTGAAGTAAAAAGTTAAGTGGGTATTATATTGACAAGCTCATCCACAGTTCCTCATTTACCTGAAGAGGTTTCTAATTTCAAACTATTCCCAAAAGTTTCAGCAAAAATTTATAATTTCTTACTGCTGTAAGATATATATCACTTTTAACAATTTTCAAGTCTACAGTTCAATAGCATGAAATACATTTACATTGTTGTGCAACTATTTCCGCCATTCATTACCAGAAATTGTTTTTTTTTTTAAATCTGCTCCAATTGAAACTCTCTGCTTCAGGCCCCTGACTTTCTACTTTCTGACTCTGCATTTGACTACTCTAAGAACCTCTTATACATGAAATCATATTTTATTTGTCCTTTTGTGACTGGCTTAATTTACTTAGCATAATGACTTTAAGAACCAAGTGACCTTGCAAGCTGCCCATTATGAACAGAGTGTTATCTTCCATAGCAAACCATGAAGTTGGATATGTACAGCAGCACTCCATCATCAAATTGAAGAGCTTCCTGTCTTCCCCATGTGAATATGCAGCAAGAGGAAGAGGACCAGGAAGAGGCCCTCACCGCAACTAGACCATGCTGGCAAAGTCATCTCAAAGTTCCCAGCTCCACCATTGTGATAAATAAATGTCTCTTCTTCAGGCCACCTAGTTTATGGTGTTTTGTTAAAGCAGCTGAACAGGCTAAGACAGGCTACTTTCTTCTGATCTCAGTGTGTGGAGTGGGATAAACAGAAGTGAATAAAATTTTCATCCATTTGATATTTTCTACCATTTGAATGTGACTTTTTCTCTATTGGGCATTCACTTGGTTTCTGTAGATATTTACTGGTTTCTAGAGATGCTACAAAGTTATTTTGATCAGTCCGTGGTTTTTCATTTGATATTTCTGTGAGAAAAGAGTTTATCTTCTATCACCATGCTGATGTTACTTGTCTCCATAATTTAGAATGTTTATTTTTAGAAATAGTGGATAATGTACAATGATTTCAAGTATAATACATTTCAAGTATAATACATGAATGTGAGTATAATTCTTTTACTTGGAAATTTTGAAAGTTGGTCAACCATTTCATTATTATATTTTTGGTACTGGGGATTGAACCCAGAAGCATTTACCTCCAAGCTACAGTTCCAGCCACTTTTATCTTTATTTTTTTTTATTATTTTTTTTTTCGGTACCGGGGATTGAACCCAGGGGCGTTCTACCTCCGCGCTACACCCCCAGCCCTATTTTTTATCCCTTATTTTGAAACCGGGTCTCATGAAGTTGCGGAGGGCCTCACTAAGTAGAGAGAGAGAGAGAGAGAGACAGGGAGAGAGAGAGAGAGAGAGAGAGCTGAGGCTGGCCGCGAACCCAGATCCTCCGGTCTCCGCCTCCCAAAGTACTGGGATTACAAGCATGCGCCACCACGCCCGGCTCCACTTTTATCTTTAAAAGTGGCTGAGGGTCTCCGTAAATTGCTGAGGCTGGCCTCAAACTTCTGATCCTCTTGTCTCAAACTCCCAAGTACTGGGAGTACAGGCATGCATCACCATACCAGCCCTTTTATATATTTAAATACTATTTTAATATTATAATTTTATAGAAATGCTTAGTTTCTACCAATGCATGAATTTGACTCCACAGGTCACTATTTTCAGTCATATCCTGAAATGTACATAGTAAATCACCAAGTTTTATTCCTAAGTATATATACTATATATGTGTACAGAGACATTCTTGAGCAGTTACAAAATATGGTTTTGTAACATACTGTGTTTTTCATATATAACAAATGCATTATTTCCTTGTGCCCAAAATGCAAATTTGCAAATTACATCCAGGAACTCATCAAATCTGTTAGATGAATTATGTAATTCAATTTGGCAAAATTTTTGCACACAGCACAAATAGTTTTCTTTGGTTTTCTTGGATTCTGTTCTGAGAAGGAGGTAGCTGGAAAAAAAGTGAAAAATTACAGGATATGATTCATAAAAATCCCACATCTTTTTTGTGTGCTTGTACATTCTTTTTTGAGGGAAAATGTTTTTGTCCCACAGCAATGATTCCTCTTTCTTTCAATAAGTACTTTTTAGTCAGAAAGATAGCCACACAGAATATATCCAAAGGACTTAAAAAAGAATAGCCAAAACTAGAGAAAGATGCATGCCAGCTAGCAGCTAGACGAACATGTAGCGTATTTATTAAATCTCCTTTTCACCAGAAAGGAATGTGAAGCCTGAACTTTAACATGGCCACAGTATGTACTAGAGAGCAAAGAATGAAACCTCAGCCCTGTCTGTTCCTGCCAAGCATTAACCCAAGTCTTTCACTCTCCAGCATGTAATGTGTATCTCTTTTCCTGTCATGTTTTGAGAGAGAAGAAAATGATGCCCATGTAATTCTATCCTCATTTTTGAGTTTCAGACAAGTAGCACTCACTACTATTCCTTCCTTGTTTCATTTGCTGCCAACAGTAAGTAGAAGCCCACACAGCCCAAGAATGAACTACCAGCACTCCATTGTCAGAGGTAATTTTCAGAGGATGCAATAAACATCATGTGATTAGGAGTAGTCACATCTCTGCAGAGAGTCTGTGTGTTTCTAACTTCTGGTTTCTTTCTTGGAGCAGACAAGAACCTCCTGAATCACTTCAGGCTTATGAAGAACTGTTATGGCACTAGCTGTCCATTACCCAGAAGGAGGAGTTCTCTTAAGGAATGGGATGATAAGCAGTTTTAGGAGCTGAAGTGTCAATTTTATGAATGTGAAGAATCCACAGACTATCTGAGCTAAACGGACCCATAGAGAGCAGGTATTCAATCCTTCTATTTTATAGAAGGAACCTGGAACCACTTCATATACTGTCCATGTGAAGGCCATATAAACTACAGCACTAATGCCATAAAGTTCATGAGAAGCCCAATGGAATTTTCCTTTAAATGTACAGTTAAATTTTCCAAAGCTAGGAAAACCTCCAAGTACCAAAAAGGAAGAAGGTACTGGAAAAGATAGTGGTAGATGGGAGAACTGACACTGCTGTTGGCTTGGAATGGGGTTGTGGAAATTGTCAGTATAAGGAACCCAAGGGCTTATGTTTTAGTACCTGTGAGAGAGACAGGAGATGAACACTTGGGGATTATTAAGATAGTTGGAACTGAGAAATCCACACTATCAGACATGTTCATAATTAATCTAGGATCCTCGAAAGGCTGCCCTCTAAGCGGTAGGATAGATATTTAAAAATCTTTTAACAGTGGAATGACAACAAAGACATTGACTGCTTCTCTGTGGAGACTGGGTGGGGAAAAATGTTTCTCCTGAGAATTGTTAAAGGTAGACATAGATTTGTGATTTTAATTCATATTAGTCACAAGGTCAAAGTATCCATAAAGGGAAAATGGGCATTAACATAATTCTAAGTGATAAAACTGCTGGAATGTCTGCCAGAAGGAAACACAAAATTCCCTGAGAGAAATATGTCTCTTATCCAGATATCAAGGAATTCGCACAGGTAAAAAGTCCTACTGAAAATGGTTCCAGAGTAAAAAATTTTCAGAGGAGTAAACTAATATAAACAAGCACCTGAATATTGAGATCATACAGTATAAAGATAGACACTATGAACTAAATGTGTAAAAAATTATTAAAATATAAAACAAGAATAAGAAATTAAGCAATAAGAAATAAGAAATTAATAAAAATTAATAAGAAATTAATAAGCAATAAGAAATCAAGACACTAGAATAATGGAATATTGAGTGAGTACATTTTAAAAAAATGAATAAAGTGGTATTTGAAATTTGAAATTTTTAGGATAAAATGGATAAAATTGGATCTGAAAGATTTGAGGGAGTCACTCAAAGGGCAGCATAAAAAATAATGTGATGGAAAATATAAAATACAAATTTATAGACAAGAAGTACAGTGAGGCTTTTAATATATGACTATAAGAGTTATGTTTAATAATCATTAGAAAAAAAGGGAAGAGGCTACTGGAAGAGATATTGTCAAACATAAATAATTAGGATTTTTCCAGACCAGAGGAAAGAATTCAATCTTTGGATTTAGTAAACACATTAAGTCCCTTGCAGGTTCAACACAAAAAGATCTCACCTACTTACAGAGAAGATCTGCTAAGGTCTAGAGAGAGAGAACAAAAAAAGATTACATTCAAAAGAACAATAATTAGATACCTCGGTTGTGAAAGTTGAGGCATGAATTCAATGAAATGAGGTTAACATAATGTTGAGAAAAAAAATAATTGATAACTTAGAATTCTATACCTAGCCAACATGTCATTAAATAGTGAGACCTAAAAAACAAATACATTCCACACAGGCAAACTGGGAAGATGTTAATTACTCTCTGCCTGAAATAAAAAAGAAATGGGGTGTAAGCAAAATTATTGAGTGAAGAAATTGGCTAATATGATGAAATACTGATGGTTATTGACTTACTATTTTTATTGTTATTACAAATAAAATATATAGTCACTGATATATAACAACGATTGTATACAATCAAGGTTTGAAAACAAGGTGAAAGTAAATACTAGACAATGATTTGATATAAAATGCAGGTGTGTAGGAAGCAGTACAATTGAAGGTCCTTGTATTTTGCAAGGAGAGTGTAGAGGATGTGTGATTAAGAGAAGTGACTTTAAAGTGTACGTTATATTTTAATAATATGAATAACCAGAAAAATAATAGAAACTTGATCTATAATTTTCCTAACATAAAATAGGATGTTTAACTTTCAAATAATTAAATGGGAAAAATAAATAAATAAAGGCCATGAGAAGACAACTCACTTACCAAATGTCACAGGCCTGGCCATTGTAGAAAGAGGGCTGGATACTGAGGCCAGCATTTTCTTTTCTAGAAATACTGTGATCATATATCTTCCAAATGTGAATATTTTAGAGCATAAGCAAGATTTGTATACTTGGCTGCTTTTAAGATGATTTCTTGAAGCTATGAACATCTGACTTGGTTGATCACAACACAAATAAAAATGAGTTTTCAACACAGAATATGACATGGAGCAACACACACTTTTCTATCATTTCCATTGAATTTAAAAGGTGTAGTGAATTGGGCCTGGTGGCACACTCCTGTAATCCCAGTATTTGGGAGGCTGAGACAGGATGATCAAAGATTTGAGGTCAGCCTCAGCAACTTAGCAAGGCCCTCAGCAACTTAGATTCTGCTTCAAAATAAGGTAGGGTTGGGGGTGTAGCTCAGAGGTAGAATACCTCTGGATTCAATCTCCAATATCTCTTTCCCCCCCTCGTCCACACACAAAAGTTGTAGGGACAATAAGGGACTATTTTATAGTATCTAGAATCCCTTTTATAAATATGAACTAATGGCAAAGTGGTGTTTTCGACTGTGTTGAACTTAGTCTAGTGGGAGAGATAGACATGTATACAACCATAAAAAAGAAGCTGGAATGTATTTGGCAAAGTATAGGCTAGTTTTTAAGCTGGGCAGTTTAAACTCCAAATTGCAGCCCTATTTTCATGGCACAGAGACCACCTCTACACATGATTTGTCTGGTGAGAGTACTACAGCCTATCAGGGTTTGGTTTCTGATGAAACAACTGCTTATCTAGATCAGGACTGTGAAAAATATGAGAGGTTGTACTAGAGTACAAATGGAATAAAGCAGAAATGGTTATTGTGAAATTTCACTATTGGTACTTGGACAGAAATTACAAGTAACTTTTTTAAACTATGGAAGTAAAGCAAATGATTGGAATTTAGGGAGCAATTTCTAAGGGGATTTTTTTAGGATCTATATAAAATTAATATTCTATTTTTCTAATTCTCGCATATTGTAATGGTTTGGATTTAGAATGCCCCCCATTCCTCATGGAAACAAGATAGTAACATTGGAAAGGGGCTTGGTTGCTATGGAAGGGTTCCTGGGGGTGTGGCCTTGGGGACCATATATGGCTCTCTCCTCCCCTTGTGCACTCTGTTTCCAGCCTCCACAATGCGAGAGCAGAGCTTTGTGTACTCTCCCTCTCTCTGCTTCTCACCTCCATGTCCTGAGCTTCAGAAACCCTGGCCTCACATGGACTGAACCTCTAAATCTTCAAAAAACTGTGAGCAAATAAGTCTGTCTTCCTCTAAGTTGTGTAGTCAGTCATTTTGGATTATAGCAGTAAGAATGTTGAGTGAGTGAATGCTAATCTAGTATACATTAAGTATGAAAGGGATTTTAACAACCCTTGAATTATATCTACTCTCATGATAGGGTTGTGCCCAAACCTTTTTGTTATTATAATCATATGTTATTTAGATAATAAATATTTCTTTAATGTATCCTATCTCTGTCTCTATGTTATAATTCTATGAGGAAATAAGAGAGTTCACACTTTTTTTTAAGCCCTAGTGCTACATAATTCTAAAACTGAAACTAGAGGCCTCAGTGTCACCTCAGCGGCCTCTGCGCAAAGTACCAGACCTCGGCATCCCTGCGCGTCACCCCAGCAGCCTCTGCGCCCGCCCTGAGCCTCGGCGTCCTCTCACCCCGCGTCACCCCGGCGGCCTCTGTGCCCACCCCAGGCCTCAACGTCACTCCGGCGGCCTCTGTGCCTGCCCCAGGCCTCGGCATCACTTCAGCGGCCTCTGAGTCAGGGCACACCCCAGCGCTGCCACCTGAGACCTAGGAGCACACGCTCCCCCCTGGGACCCATGTGCAATACTCTGTGCCGGCCTCAGAGCCTGTGCACCACTAGGTGCCGCTACTCAATACCCGGAGTATGTGCCTCCCACAGGCCCGTTTGAAATCCTCAGCACAGTGCATCAGAGCCTGGGCACACTTTGGCAACACTGCCTGAGACCCGGAGCACGCATGCATCCCTAGGGGCCTGGGCGACCCCCAGCACCCGAGCCTCGGAAAGAGGGCACCTTCTGGCACTGTCACCTGCGCCTCAGTGCCCGCACCCAACACCGCACCTCGAACTGCTCCTCATGTGCCAACACCAGAGCTCTGGACCCTGCGTACCCCTGCACACACAATACTACACTCCAGCCAACCAGACAAGAGGGATCCACAGCCTGCAGTGTACTGACCCAATTGGGACTACAGGAACCATCAAGAGGTCTCATACACAAAAAGTAAGATGATGCAGAGGCAACCGAAACACAAAATGGAAAACACTGAAAATACAAGAATGAAGAACAGTGAGGAAACAAGAAACACCCACAATGCATCAACAAGTGAGATCACTGACTCTGACCTGCAGGAAATGCAAGACGGAGAATTCCGATTTTATTTTTTTTTATTTTTTATTTTTTGCGGTACCAGGGATTGAATCCAGGGGTGTTCTACCTCTGCGCTACGCCCCCGGCCCTATTTTTTATACTTTATTTTGAAACCGGGTCTCACGAAGTTGCGGAGGGCCTCACTAAGAAGAGAGAGAGAGAGAGAGAGAGAGAGAGAGAGAGAGTGCGAGCTGAGGCTGGCCGTAAACCCGGATCCTCCGGTATCCGCCTCCCAAAGTACTGGGATTATAAGCGTGCGCCACCACGCCCGGCGAGAATTCCGAATTTTGATCTTCAGATTGATGAAAGGCCTCAAAGAGAGCATAGAGGAGATGAAGGAGGAAGTTGAGGCTCTAAGGAAGAATCAGAAAGAAACTCTGAACGAAATGAAGGAATCAATAAACGAATTAAAGACTGCAATAGAAACCAACTCTAGTAGGCTTGACCACGTGGAAAATAGGGTATTGCTCCTGGAAGACAGCTCATTCAAAACTGAGAACACAGACAATGATATACAGGAGATATTACAACAACACACCCTGGCCATTCAAGAAATACAGGAGAATGCAAGACGTCCTAATCTAAGGATAAAAGGCATTGAAGAAGGTTTAGAAGCACAGACCAAGGGTGTAAGAAACCTCTTCAAAGAAATAATTTCAGAGAATTTTCCGAACATAGAGAAAGATTTGGATATACACATACAGGAGACATATAGAACACCGTTAAGACAGGACCAAAAAAGGACCTCCCCTCGCCATGTAATAATTAAAATGACTAACATAGAAGCCAAAGAAAGAATCCTAAAAGCAGCAAGAACAAAAGAATGGGTGACATACAGGGGAAAAACAATAAAAATCACCCCAGACTTCTCAACCCAAGTCACGGATGCCAGGAGGGATTGGTACGAAGTACTCCGGACCCTGGAAGAAAACAACTTCCAACCAAGACTGAAATATCCAGCAAAGCTATCACTTAAAATTGATGGAGAAATAAAAATATTCCATGATAAACAAACATTTAAAGAATTCATGAGGACCAAGCCAACACTAGAGAAAATCCTAAAAGAAATAAACCACAAAGAAGGAAAAATAAGCAATTTTCAGAACCACAGGAGAGGTGAACTCCACCAGGTAGGCAACTAAACAAGATTTGTCACTACAGCAAATAGAAAATAAAACTCAAAATGATAGGAAACAAAAATCATATCTCTATAATAACATTGAATGTCAAATGAATGGGAATGTCAACTCCCCAATTAAAAGGCATAGACTGGCAATGTGGATAAAAAAGCATAACCAAACTATATGCTGCTTATAAGAAACTCACCTTCTAGCCAAAAGATACTCATATGATAAAGATAAAAGGATGGAAAAAGATATACCATGCAAATGGAGATCGAAAACAAGCAGGGATAGCAATGCTTATATCTGACAAAACAGACTTTAAGCTAAAACACATCAGAAGAGACAAAGCGGGACACTTCTTACTAATAAAAGGAACAATCCAACAAGAAGATATAATGATAGCAAACATGTATGTCCCAAATGCGGGTGCACCCACATTCATAAAACAAAGTCTTCAGGACATCAGGTCCCAAACAGACCCAAACACAATAATATTGGGAGACTTCAACATACCAGTCACACCACCAGATCAATCCTCTGGACAAAAGATGAATAAAGATTCTTCAGACCTAAAGAAAACTATAGACTGAATGGATCTAATAGACACATACAAATTATTTCAACCAGCAACACCTGAATACACATTTTTCTCAGCTGCCCATGGAACATTCTCCAAAATAGACCACATACTGGGTCACAAAGCAAGCACCAG